>OX411555.1:14897031-15092401 GCA_948146395.1 Fragum whitleyi
TCAGTTCATCCGTTCGTTCTTATTCTGTTTGAGCTTTTACGGAGCATTTCGCCTACATTTACAGTTGGATTTCAATATAATTTAGCAAAGTTTGAATCTCACTATCCGTCAATGTCATGGTCTAGTGATATAGACGCTTTGGACCTGGAGGTCCGTGGTTCGAGCCCGACCGCTGCCGGGGTGTGATCATAGGCAAAAATTTAGATAGCCAGCCCCAGTTCAATAAGCTGTAAACTGTTTTCCTCTCCCTCCTCTTTCTTTCTCTCTCTCTCTCTCTCTCTCTCTCTCTCTCTCTCTCTCTCTCTCTCTCTCTCTCTCTCTCTCTCTCTCTCTCTCTCTCTCTCTCTCTCTCTCTCTCTCTCTCTTTCTCTCTCTCCCTCTCTCTTCTGTCTTTCTGTCTCTGACTCGTTCACTGTCTCTGTCTGTTTGTCTGTCTCTCTCTGTCCTATGTCTGTCTCAGTTGGTCTCTCTGTCTGTCTCTCTTTCTCTGTCTCTTTTCCGTGTCTCTTTGTTTGTCTTTCTGTCTGTGTCTCGTTTTCTTTGTCTGTCTCTGTCTCTTGCGTTTCTGATTGGTCTGAGTGAGTACTTGGATTGAATGAACAGAACGTTCAGTGAACGAGATCGAGTTAGAATTTATTAGAAATGGACGAGAGTGAATTTCCTGATGTTACCAACTTTGCACTAAAAATGGAAGATTGTAGTTTGAAAAATAGCGACCAGTAGAAATTGATTTATTTTTAAAGAGAGATTGATATTTTTTTTCTTTGATAAAACAACGTACACTATGCTTCATCATGAATTTATAACTTGAAAATTGTTCAAAGTAGAATATTTTCAACATCAGGCATATTAGAGACTTTAAAAGCCCAGAAGGACAATCTGTAACAAGGAAAGCTAAAGATCAGACGGTTGATATAGTATGAGTGGTTGTGAAATATCGACCACACCGAGTGGGTTAAACGGTTTGTTTGTTGGTTGGTTGCTTTTTTGTTGGTTTGTTTGTTGGTTGGATGGTTGGTTAGTTGATTTGCCTGTTTGCTTGCTTAAACGATTGATTGATTCGGGCTAAATGCCGTTTTTAACCACCTTTCAATCATTTGGCTCTGTACTGAAGGATGTATATCGTTTATATACTGCACCACAAAAGAAACCACGGTATTTGGATTTGCAGAAAAAAATGAAAACTAAAAGACATTTGTTGTTATTTGGTGAAAATGCATTCAAATGGGCTCCAAGTTAAAGAAAAAATAATGCTTCTAAGAAATGTTTGCTTGGTTGATTGAAGGTCACTTGGTTCTTGAGTAAGAGTCCGGAAACGAAAAGGTCTACGGATGGACGGACGGATGGATGGACAGATGGATGGGCGGACGGACGGACGGATTGACAGATAGACAGAAATGGTGAAACCAGTATACCCCTCTTCTTCGTATATGGGGTTAAAGTAATGTGATCTTTTGGGCTATAGAAACGCCTTTTTGTGGCCGTTTTATGATATATATCAGAAAAACGGACCACATTATCAATGGATTCTGGAGTTTTTGTTAATAAAGAGCCAAATGGCTTAAACGCGTCATATAAATCAGACAGAAAACCCGGAAAGGCCTCCCTTTTCCAAAAAACCTTTTTAGAAAAAACTCGTTTGGCAAAATCGGTATTCCGTGAACGCTTAAGTCTTTCGCTCGATATCTTCAATTTTCAAACTGATTTGATATGCTGTCATTATTTCTTTTACTTAAATTTTATGATTGTGCAATTTTAAAAAGATTAATTTATGCATTAAATCTCTTTCGTTTCATTTAACTTCTTTTATATTTTAAAACAAAGATTTACATGCATAACTTATAACTGACAATAAATTCGAATTGCGATTATTCGGTAAATCAAACATAAAAGAATGTGCACTTGCAATTCTTTTATTGATCCGGTAAGGTGAGAGCTAGAGGGTAACGTTAACGCACAGAAATTTCATAAAAGAGTGACAAGGTGACAAAAATGGCCCAAATCCGCTCAACATAACATTTTCACAGTTTATGTAAGAATTACTTCAGCATAGAGTAAGACCCCGCCTACCAAGTTTTTAATACTTGACGCCTAGACTACATTTGGCTGCGCCCGTTCGACGCCTGTTGCCCGTTGTAATTCCAAAACTGTGTGTTGCCACCAGTACAGTGACATTCGGTGTCCGAGCAATGATCGCACGGTTTCTGAGTATCAAAGACCTTGCAATTTTGTGGGAAAAAGATTTAAACAAACTTTTTAAAAATCGCATGACCGCACGGAGTCCGTAGCCCGAATTCGTAACATCGATCGAAAATTTCCGTATGCTGGAAAAAAAAAATCGGAAGTTTGAGTCATTTTATGGGTGATTAGGTTTCTGGTGGTACAGTTAAGAACATCGTGAAATTGACAAGATGAATTATTTTCTAATGATTTTGGAATGATATTGAATGATTGTGTGAAAAGAATTTTGGGTGAAATTAATGAAGGTAATCCAATTTCGCTTATTTCGTTCTAGATGAACAAAATGAGCGCTTTTGAGTACCACCCTTTAATGGAATATATACGTACTTTTCTGTTTGTGTGTCTTCGTATGCAAATCAGACACTTTTGAATTCACACCAGTCAATAAAATTGTAGAATAATTTGATCGTCTTGATCGATTTCTAACTTGAGTACTTATGCCAATACTTTCGAAGAAAAGGAATTTCTTAAACGCTTCCATCTGTGGAGATTTTGTTTGTTATAATTTGAAAACAAAACGCAGGAAAACACAGCATTTTGTTATAAAATTACAGTTTACAACATCGTGAAATTAACATTCATCTCGATCAAAACCGTTCCAAATCACTCGCTCGGCGCTTCATTCATTCATACAAAACACTCACTTGAATAATTAAAAAACGCTCAAAAGTGTAGAATCAACACCGTCATTCAAAATAAATAAAGCTAAAAAAATCGCGATTGCATCGACATTATTGAAATTGAAAGCGTCTGATAGGTTCTTGAAGAAATAGGAAGCTATATATAGAACTTATCTTCATATTTTATTTAAGGGCGATAATACATATTGAATGAACGATATTAGATGTGCGATGTTGTGCCTGCAAATCTTTAACACATCATCCTACGATCTCAGCGTGTCTGCCTAGGTAGTCCGGAAGGCGAACGTATGGTCTACATTAGATTGGGTTTACTGATCGCACGATGGCCGTTAGGGGATCTCTTACCATGTGGTTTACATCGCAATTGCAATTGCACGGGCACCTATGACTTTTTTTTATCGTTTCCCTACCAATGTGTTTGCACACGTTTTGTGTATTCCAAAGCAATAATAAAAACAAATAAGCTATTTTGATAAGTTTTGGAATTTCACTAAATTCAAAATCAGAGTAATGAATCTTTGTCTAGATGCTGATATTATGGTCACAGACGTATGTGTCAGGGTTCCAAGAATAAGCTTCAGTAGAAATAGAGCTATTACTGATATACAACATTAGACATAAAAACTTAACCAGGAAATTGCGAGTCCGTAAAGGGTTGAAATTCCACAAAATTCAATATCAGAGTAATGAATCTTTGTCTAGGGGCTGAAATTATGGTCACAGAAACATTTACAAAGTTTTAAAGCAATAGCTTTAGTAGGAATAGAGATACCTTTGAAATATAACATTTGCACGTAAAAATTTAACCAGGAATCTCTAAGGCCGGTAAGGGTTATACTTCAACTAAATTCAATATCAGAGTAATGAATATTTGTCTTAGGGCTGGTATTATGGTCACAGAAGCATGTACAAAGTTTTAAAGCAAAAGCTTCAGTAGAAACAGAGATTTTAAACACTTGCGCGGAAAAACTTATCCAAAGCATTACGCCGACGCCAACGCTAACGCCAGCGATGACGCCGACGCCCGGCTGACCGGAATAGCCCCCCTATTATACGAAAAGTAGAGCTAAAATTATAACAACATTTATTTGAATTGCTTCCAAATTTGCATGTCGTGTTTGGCATAGAAAATGTTCATTTAATCAAGCTGTCTTTTGGGGACTTACATCTAAAATCTTCGTAAAATTAACAACTTAAGGTGAATTATTTTAGAATTATTGAACAAAATTAAATAAGTGGTTTGCTCTCTAATGAATTGTACGAACTTTTCTATAATATTAGATTTTTTGTTTCTTGATGGGCCGATCAGACATTTAAAATCAACCAAGACCAATGAAATTAGTGCATGTTTGGAGCGGTTTGAATGAATGTGGAACATTGTTAGTTATTAAAGAGCGTTTCGGATGGTTTGAGATAGAATTTAGAATGAATTTAGAATGAATGTTTATTTCACGATGTCATAGCCTGCAACGTTTAGGTACACATAAACTTTGACAGTGTTGTCCGAGGTCATTATGAAACATCGGTTAACATTGTCAAAGACCATTAGTTCCGAAATGTTGCGGAACTATTACGGGTCCACTACCTTAAGAGTAACTTCCACGAAATATGCTGAAAATAAGTGGAATGTAACTCACCTCCCCCGTTCCTCATACACAAATACGGAAATCGCCACAGATTCCCAAGACCCACAGCGTACCCAAGTAAAGACAGGATGAAGTCCAGGCCACGAGTCCAAGTCTCCGCTTGACCACCACCGGACGAACTGACGGACAACGTGCTCTCCTCGTCGTCCGAATCCGTTGACCGGTTCCTCGACCCACGTTTCTTCGTCAAATAGTTCCGTTCTTTGCTTATATCACATTCGTTTTCTATTTTGGAATGTATTTCATCCTCCTTTGAATGTTTAAAGGGCTCTAGTTCGTCATTGATTTCAAGTTCATAATTTTCCATTTTTGCCATCGTTGTTTATCTTTTTTCCTGAAGAAGAAGAAAAAAGGTTAAGTGGCCGTCAAAAAGAAAAGATGAAATCTGTAAATCTGTAAATGAAATTGAATGAGTGTTTGGATAAAATTTTGAGTTAATTCAATTGGAGATAATCCTATATCGCAAATTTTATTTCAGGATGAACAAAATTAGCGATATTGATTACCTCCCTTTAATAAAAAAAAATGCATACAAGTTCTATACATACCTTCATTTTTTCTTCAAGAACTCATGAGACGCTATTATTTTGAATAATGTCAGTGAAATCGCGATTTTTCTCTGACTTATTTTGATTGACGTTGTTGATTCCATATTTTTCAATGGGTTTGAGCGTTTTCGAATTGTGTAAGTGAGTGTTTGGAATGAATTATTGGAGTGCTGAGTGAGCGATTTAGAATGGTTTTGATTCAATTTCACGATGGTACTAACTGTATAAGTCAATCAGAAGGTGGGTAGTGGATATTATCACAAAGAAGGTAAGAGTAATCATTCTAGATTCAGAAAATGTGTTATAAGCGAAAATTGTCGTCCCTGGCTAGTCTGCGCGGATCGCGCAGTCTGACCAGGGTCGACACTTTATGCATTTCCCAGATGGTCTTTTTCTCGTGACGGGTCACAAATATATTGTGAAAACGGATTTGAACGTGTTCGCGAAACCTTTTAGAAATTGTATCTCGCTTTGTACGTGCATTTACGGGCAAAGCGACATACCGTTCATAACATATTGCAAACGTATTTTTTTCCTACAGAAAACAGATCAGAGGTATCTATTCTAAAAAGAAATGTATGGGGAGGTAGATAAATCATTCCCTATCAAGAAAATCTGTCAAAATTGAAAGGTTTCGATTTTGATCAGCTTGCGCAGTTTGCATAGGTTGACCTTGGTCGATACTTTTATCATTCCCGTGATTGTCAATGTTCTCGCGACGAGCGACAGGGCAGTATCTACCTTGTATTTTCGACAACGCTGCTCGGGCCCTATGCGATTCCAATGAGATACTGCATGGCATAATCTAACTATGGAAATTGAACAGAAAACGGTGATTTTTTGTGTTTAAAGCCACTTTAAACATTATTGCAGTTATATCGCGCGGGCTTGAGCACCTAATCATGGATCCTGTCGTTTCTCACATCAGTAAAACCAGGGCATTTGATCCGAGCCACTAGCTGCCCGATCCACATAAAGGCGCTACTTTTCATACGCCGAGTTATCGGAGGCAAATGACTCATTTCACATTGAATTTGTCAATGCCGGGTGAAATTTGACCTTACCGGGTTCTGCTGCTCGGGTGAACGTTTTGAGATCCTTACGACAGAGCATAAACTCTGTGTGTGAGGAGGGAGGGGGGAGGGGGCTATAATTAGACTACTACGAATCGAACGTGTGAAATCGTTAAAGAAGCGCATTACACAATTTCATTTGGTGGCATAACTTTTGGAATGAATGTAGCGCGCTGAGTATGAGATTTAGACAGATTTTAATTAGAATGAGTGTCGATTTCACAATGTGTGTCGATTTCACAATGTTTTAAAACTTAGCTTTATGCAAACGAAGTTAACTCCCAGTTTGTCCGGTCGCCAACACGGTCGGATCAAAGTGATTTCAGAGTATAAACATCTTTCCGTTCGAAAAAAAAGAATCACGCCATCTGTTGAGCTGTCGAGGTATATTTCCATATGTTGTATAATCAATAATCATGCAAGTCGATGACTTCAGGATTTCAAACTGGTGTCCGAGTACAGGCGTTTGATTAGTACGATAGACCTTGGAATTGTGTATAGATCCACAAGTTTGAGTGAGTGATCAAAGGTCAATTTTGTCTATACAATGTATAGACAAAATTGACCTTTGGTCATGCACTTGAAATTATGAATGTATATTACCTTTATTTGTGGGAATATACATGTGATAACTATATTATACATGTAAATGTATATTTCTAATTACCATATAGACCAGTCATATATGTATAATCCTCAGATTAAATAAACGCAAACGAATTCAAATTCAAATTCCTTTTAGAGTTTTTAAAAATCCAGTTATAGGATTGTCTCCAAGAAGAAACATACAACTAACATATAGGACAGAATTGATTGAATCAAATAGGTATAGATTTGCAAGTTTCAGTGAGGGATCAAAGGTCAAGTTTGTCTATACCTGTATAGACAAAATTGACCTTTGATCACTCACTCTAAATTGCGGATCTATATAAATCAGATGGGTATATACAATCTATGGAGTTGAACTGATATCAAATACCTGCTCATATATCAAGAGCCAGAGTCAAATCCTGATAATTGAAATTCAAAACCATCCCAACCATCCCAACCAGATCTTGAAGAAAGTTGTAATTGCCACTATACCTGCCCAAGGTTATAATTTATATACAAAAACAAGCGTTCGAGAGGTAGAAGCCCGTATTACTTTTAAAACTTCTTACGCAAAATATAATCGTAAGCCAAAATAACAAATCGTACCTGCAGTTAACATTCATTGTTAGATTATACCATGGAGTATCTCATAAGAATCGTCTTTAGAAGATGATTCCAATAAGATGATACATGGCAGAATTCCATATGTAGCTACTAATGTAGATTGATTGATTGAATGGAGTTTAACGCCGCTTTCAACATTTTTTCAGTTATATCGAGGCGGCTGGAGCACCTTGCAATGGATTCCTGGTATTTCTCTCACCAGTACAACCATCACATCCTTTCCTAGCCTACAGCTGCTATCTAACATACAGGTATCAACATCGTGAAATTGACAAGGTGATGATTTTGGATTGATTAAGGAATGAAATTGAATGAATATGTGGAGCGAGTTCTGAGTAAATTTAATGGAAGGTAATCCTATATCGCAAATTTTGTTCAGGATGAACAAAATTAGCGATATTGATTACCTCCCTTCAATAAAAAATGTATTCATGTTCTATACATAGCCTCCTATTTCTTCAAGAACCTATGAGACGCTAACAATGGATTATGTCAGTGAAATCGCGATTTTGTTTTATCAAAATTTATTTTGAATGACGTTGTTGATTCTATATTTTTAATGAGTTTGAGCGTGTTTGAATGGTTTGAGTGAGTGTTTGGAATGAATAAATGGAGCGCTGAATGAGCGATTTCGAACAGTTTTGATTGAGATGAATGTCAATTTCACGATGGAACTAACTGTAGGTCTACGATTATCAACCCATTGGTGATAGACAAATAGTCGGAAAGAATGAGTGCCGCCGTCGGTACTACTGTAGAAGCAACTTCAATTTTTGTCTTACGCAAAAAATGATCATAATATGTTAAGTAATAAGTAAAACAGGCCCGGCTCTTCTGATTAAGAGATTCAAGTTCGGTTCGTCTAGAATACGGTGTGAATCATCCTTTTTTACAGAGCTTGTTTCCCGTTCGATGTACATGTACTTTAAACATGCAATTCTCAAAGCATCCTGTCGATAGAGATATTTTTTCTGAAACATTTCACCATTTTTTTAATCTACCGGGTATGCATAGATGTATTTTCATTTTTTTTATAATTTGTATTTTGTACCAAAATTTAGCTCTTAATTCTCTTTGATAAATTGTCTATAACTCTCATAGATCTATAGTGTCTCTCTTTTTTTCTTATTCTTTATACAGAATTTGACACTGGCTTATATGTGATTCCCATAGCCTTACGTTCTATATAACTTTTATCAATTCGATTTCAATTTAAATAGATGTTTTGGGCGTTTCGAACAACATATTCAGTAAACAACGCGAAATCGAAATTTCATCTCGATCAAAAACTCCACCCATCTCGATCATAAACCAAATCTAAATCGCTTCCTTTGCGCTCCAATTAATGCATATTCTTTAATGCTTTTCGGTGGTTTATCGAGAAATAACGGTAGATTATCACTTGATAATCTCACCGAAAAAGCAGTGAAATTATCAAAAACTTATACCCTGCTGTTGTGCATTTCATCCTATCTGACGTCATCTATGCGGGGCGAAATAAGTGACGTCACAATGAACGTTGCATAGCAATTACGTGCAAAATGACGCGCTTTACGAAAGTATGTCATAGAAATTTCACATTTTGTCTCATTTTTGCATTAAAGAAATAGAATAATCGTTTGTTTTCGAGTAAGATCGATTTATATTTCATTTCGTGAACAACAAAAGCTATATTTTCACTCGTGGCTCCGCCACTCGCGAGAATATAGCTTTTGTTGTTCACTCAATGAAATATAAATCCATCTTACACTGAAACAAACGATTATCCTCTATTTCAACACTTACTCCAATCACTCAAAAACGTTTTTTTTCTTTTTTTTTTTTTTCAAAAATCAACGATATCACTAAATTGATCTATAATAATTTGATCAAATCATTCCACGTTTTTATCGGGCGTAGATTTGAAAGCCCGTGAAGGCATACAAACAAAAACAACTATGTTAAATTCTATTAAAGGGGGTAAAATATCCCTTATGATGCCATATTTTCTCCCCTTAATTTCATCCAAAACTAGTTCCCCCGACCCAAACAATATTATTACGAGATCATTCCAAAATTATTAAATGTACAATTACACCATGTTATAATTCATGATTTTTGCCCTGGCAGGGCTGAGCCTAAGAAACGGGTCGTTGCGCTTGAGTTTAAGATAAAACAGCTTTTTTGACAATCACTTACTTGTGTAGTTAGATTATATAAATATCTCGAGACGTTAACTTCAGCTGAAGTTACGAGGCTTTGGTAACCCAACGACGAAATGTGTTAACTTTCTCTAATCACAAGAATCCTTTTAATTTTAGGATACAGCTATCTGTACGCGTTTACTATAATTCCCGACTAACTTCTGAAAGAACTCAAAACATTATAAACTAGAACTGTCGCAGAGCGATACCCCCACTAGGGCATTGTCCAACCGGGGCTATGTCCCAGTGTAAGTGCTTTCAGTACATGATTTTTTCGCAACATGATAACAACAAGATGATGTTACTTACCAAATTTTGTAACTCCCCTTATGGTAACTGGGTTTTGCAATTTAAAATTTTGACTACTCTCCCCCCTCCTTAAAAAGTTCAATGTGGCATAACTCTGAAACTAATGACTGGATCAGGGTGAAAATTGCAGGTGCACAACTTCATATGATAGGATTACTTACCGGATTTGGTAACTCCCCTAAATTGCAGGTGCACAACTTCATATGATAGGAAACAACCTGATAAAATTTCAGCAAAATTGGTCCAAAACTGTGGGAGGAGAAGAGGACACAAAATTTGGACTACTCCCCCCTCCCCTCCTTAAAAAGTTCAATGTGGCATAACTCTGAAACTAATGACTGGATCAGGGTGAAAATTGCAGTTGCACAATTTCATATGATAGGATTACTTACCGGATTTGGTATCTCCCCTAAATTGCAGGTGCACAACTTCATATGATAGGAAACAACCTGATAAAATTTCAGCAAAATTGGTCCAAAACTGTGGGAGGAGAAGAGGACACAAAATTTGGACTACTCCCCCCTCCCCTCCTTAAAAAGTTCAATGTGGCATAACTCTGAAACTAATGACTGGATCAGGGTGAAAATTGCAGGTGCACAACTTCATATGATAGGATTACTTACCGAATTTGGTAACTCCCCTAAATTGCAGGTGCACAACTTCATATGATGGGAAACCACCTGATAAAATTTCAGCAAAATTGGTCCAAAACTGTGGCAGGAGAAGAGGACACAAAATTTGGACTACTCCCCCCCCCCCCCCCTCTTTAAAATGTTCAATGTGGCATAACTCTGAAACTAATGACTGGATCAGGGTGAAAATTGCAGGTGCACAACTTCATATGATAGGATTACTTACCGAATTTGGTAACTCCCCTTAAAGTAACTGAGTTTTGCAATTTTACATTTGGACTACTCCCCCTTCCTTGTAAAGTTCAAAATGCCATAACTCTGAAACTAATGACTGGATCAGGATGAAAATTGCAGGTGCACAACTTCATATGATGGGAAACAAAATTTCAGCAAAATTGGTCTAAAACTGTGGGAGGAGAAGAGGACACAAAATTTGGACTACTCGCCCCTCCTTAAAAAGTTCAAAGTGTCATTAATCTAAAACTCATGACTGGATCAGAATGAAAATTGCAGGTGCACAACTTCATATGATAGAAAACAACCTGATAAAATTTCAGCAAAATTGGTCCAAAACCGTGGGAGGAGAAGAGGACACAAAATTTTGTCTACGGACGGACGGACGGACGGACGGACGGACGGACGGACAACCTAATTCCAGTATACCCCCCCCCCCCCAATAACTTCGTTGTGGGGGGTTTCAATTAAACTTACCTTATTATGTCATGGCTAAGCCGAACATTGCCAGTTGAATTATAACGCAGAATATTAACTGTGTATACAACTGCTTGAAGACAAACAAATGGGTTACATCTATCCATGTTGCTTGAAATGTGATGCACAATTTTAAAATCGATCCTAGTTTAAGTAGGATTTGTAGTTATGATCTTTGATAGAATAAGATGCCTTTATGGTATATGGCGCCCATGCAAAGTTTCAAGCATGTAATTTCAATAATATGCCCATGCTTCTATACTTACTTTGTATCTTAATTCTTAGTTCATGTTTTGAACCCATCGCTTACATTGAATAAAACGAAAATAAAACTCGTATATAAAACTTGATTTACAGCAGACGAAATCGACTTTTGACCACTTACCGAAAACTTAATCAATGATCACACTCAAGCATATTTCAAATTAAACTGGAAACTATCAAAGTAAAAAAATCTCACAATTAATGATCCGTCTTCAACTATAGTATTTTCAATAATGTGAGAGATAAAATATACTCTACGTTCTAATATTCAACAAAGAGTGTACCGTTTCTTTGTTAGCAGTACAGCAATAATTACTACTCAATTCGCGGTTTCAACCAGCCTAATCATTAACAGGGGAGAAAAACATTGTTAGAAAAGAAGCCATATTATTGAAAGACCAAGTTTTATTAGTCATCGCAACCATATTCTTCGAAAGATTTGCGACACTGAGCGGTCTGTGTGATCTGTTTAAATAGCTTTGCTTTGAAATGAGCGCTGTGCGAGTGATGTAGAATCATATTGATCGGGTCGAGTTTTCATTCCTCACGATATTCTGAATTCAAACATATTTACTCATCTCGCAACCTTCAAATTACGTATTTTATTATTATTATTATTATTATTATTATTATTATTATTATTATTATTATTATTATGAAAATAATAATAATAATTATAATAATAATAATAATAATAATAATAATAATAATAATAATAATAATAATAATAATAATGCTGATGATGATGATGATTATTATTATTATTATTTTTTATTATTATTATTATTATTATTATTATTATTATTATTATTATTATTATTATTATTATTATTATTATTATTATTATTATTATTATTATTATTATGTTATAATTATTATTATTATTTCTATAATGTTTATTATTATAATCTATTATTTTTATTTAGCCTCGTTACAGCTAGTAACATCGTGAAATTTACATTTACCTTGATCAAAATAATTCATAATCATCCACTCAGCGCTATATTCATTCATTCCAAACGCTCACTCAAACTCTAACGCTCAAAATCAATAGAAAGATAAGATCATCAACTTCAGTCGAAATAGATTTACATGTAGCTAGAAAAAATGGCGACTTGACTAAAATAATTGAAATAATGAGCGTCTAATTGGTTCTTAAAGAAAAGTTATTTATAGAAATTGTAGGCCTCTGGAACAAAATTACCGATAGCGATATTGGTTTACTTCCCTCTAATTTCACTCAAACTTCGCTCCTCCTGCTCATTCAATTTCATTCCAAAACATTTCAAAAGCATCCATCTTGTCAATTCACGATGTTCTTAACTGCTATCGCCACCAAAAAGAAGGTTTGTACTTACGGAGATAGTGCAAGAATACATGAATTTCACGATCGATTTGAGTGTAGTTGTTTATCCTGTTTAAGTAGTTTTGGAACGTTTTGAATGGTTTGAAAGAGTGTTTGGACTGAATGAATAGAGGAATTAGCATATGCTAAAACGAAGTAGTATTTTACGTTGTCCTCAACTATAATAATGCGGACACCTCATCAAGATTAGGGATTTACCTTTAGACATATGTTACCATATGGTCCTTAACTTAAGATAGTTTAACATTGTTTAAGGGAATAATCAACAATACTCCATATCTATAATTGACAAAATGTACAGTTAGCAATATTGTGAAATTGACAAAATGAATGAATTTTTTGAATGAGTTAGGAATGAAAATGAAGGAGTGGTTTAAAAGCGAGTTTTGAACTATTTTCAAGGGAGGTAAAGCATAATCGCTTATTTCGTCCGATCGGACGAAATAAGTGATATGTTTTACCTCCCTTTAATAGAATTAACGTGCGGTCTTAATTTAGTTGCTCCACGGACAAATCAGACGCAAAATGATAAGCTCAAGCTTATAAAACCATACAATGATCATTTGATCAATTTATTTTTAATAGTGATAATTTTGAACGATTTGGGAGCATTTATGAACAATTCGGAGTGATTTTGAATGTTTGAGTTTTGAATTTTGAGCGTTTGGAATAAATGATAGGAGCGCTGAGCGAGTGATTACGAGTGTTTTTGATCGAGGCGAGTGTCAATTTCACGATGTCACTAACCGTTATTCTAAAATTTAAAGAAATCTTTTTGACAAATTTTATACGGAAAATGAATGGAAAAGAATCTTCCTGTGTACCTGCTTGTAGATTGAACGATTAAAAAAAAACACATAAAAATCGGATATTTCTTTTTAAAAGCCTTGCACTTGGCTGAGCACAGCCCCGTCGTGACTTGATCATTCTACCTTGAACCAGTTCCATCAGTACTTAAGCACTTGCGTATTAAATTATTAATATGTTGTCAATTGACCTAATAGTTCTTAAAGGCTTATCTTTTGTCTTGTTTGAAGACAGGTACAAATTAGTTAAGACTGGTTTTGAAAAAAACAAACAAAAAAACAAAAAAAAAACAAAAAAAAAAAAAAAAACAGTGACGGATCCAGAGGGAATTATGGGGGTTCGAATGATTCCCCTCTGTATCCACATAACTTCAGTGTAGCGTACAAATTCAATCAAAATTTTGCAACGCAAGAACAGCTAATCCGCTGCTATACCCTCTGTGATACCAAAGAATAGAACTTTACAAAACAATGATTTTTTTTAGAAATTCTAAAAGGTTAACGAAAGCAAAAGAACAACAGATTCTCGTCATTTTTGACGAACAGCTATTTTGTTTAAACAAGGGCATCGCCCACGGATGCCTACGCTCGACTATTGAGTGCTTGATAGTGGATAAAAAATCTTAATCGATTACCAAGGTTAAAGTTTGCCACGCCTAGCCAACACCAACGCCAACGCGAACGACGCCAATATAATCATAATACCTCGAATTTTCTCTGTAAACAGCAAAGCTAACAGTGTATTGTAATTGAAACTGGTGTCGAAACCTTTTGCAATCATAATATTCATAAAAGTATAGTTACATTTTTTATACTTTATGTTCGCCGCCATGCCTTCAAAATTGTCTTTCTTCCGTACTAACAGCACTTTGATTGGAATAAGGCGTACTTTAATCTACAAATCATCTGTAAAGAAAATGTGTAAAAGGTTATTAATGAAAGTTACTATTAGTAGTTGGACTATGGTACTACAATAGACTTTTTGAAAACGACGACAGGTTGTCTTTAAAACACTGTACAGTTAAAAACATCGTAAAGTTGTCAAGATGAATTATTTTGGAATGAAACTGAATGAATGTATGGAGCGATTTTTGAGTGAATTTAATGGGAGGTAATCCAATATCGCAAATTTTGTTCAATATGAACAAAATAAGCGATATTTCTTATCTTCCTTTATTAAGATATGCGCACAAGTTATATAAATAGCTTTATATTTCCTTATGAACCAATCAGAAGCTTATAATTTGAATCATGTCAGCAAAATCGCGATTTTCTTTCTAGCCTTATTTAGTTCGAATGACGCTGTTGTTCTATCTTTTTCAGTGAGTTAGAGCATTTTCAATACTTTCAGTGAGTGTTTGGAATAAATGAATGGAGTGCTGACCTTTTTTTTCTTTTTTTTTTTTTTTGCGTAGAATAACTGCAACATTTAAGAACGCCCGGTACCACTCCGGATGAGCATTTACACTAGAGTTAGTAACAACGTGAAATCGACATTAACCTCGATCAAAATCATTCTAAATCGCTTAAACAGCTCTTTACTTGGTCCTAGAAGACACCAAACGCAAAACTACGTAGATTTCGATAAAGGGAGGTAAATTAATGATAATTTCGCCAAGTCGGACGGAATTAGTGATAGTGGATTACCTCCCGTTTCATTCAAAACTCTTTCCTGACACTCATTTCATTGCATTCGGAAATCATTCTACGATTGTCAACATGATCAATTTCATGATGTAGTTAACTGTAAATCATTCTGCTGTCTAGTTAAGTTAGTGGAACCGAAAAATAGTTCCGCAGTATTTCGGAACTCATGATCTTTCACAATGTTGACCGAGGTTTCCTAATGAAAATCATTAGGAAACCTCGGTTAACACTGTTAAAGTAATTACTTTCGAAACGTTGCGGAACTATAACGGGTCCACTACCTTAATCATTCTACTGTCTAGTTAATGTAAATGTAGGCATTGTATATGGATGCCACATCAAAGAGATGTAGATTTTATAAAATATCGATAATTCTGTTCAAAACGAGCGAGATTAGATATTCTACTTAATATTCTATAAATAGATTTGTGTGTCTTGATGGACCAATCGGTCGATTTAAAGTTTTTCCAGCCATTGAAATCATAAAATTTGATTTACTTGAAAATTTGAATAGATGCCAGATTACTATAGTTCAACTTACGCGTTTTCTAAGATTTTTTTAGAGGTTTTTTTTATCGATTTGGGAACACAACGAACGACTGGAGATGGTGATTTGAATGCTTTGAATTTTGACTTGAGTGAGCATTTTATTGATCGATTTTAGGTGTTCATTAACTCTAGTTTGAACTCGATACCTGTGTCCAAGTGCAAGAAAAGGGATGTATAACCTTGAGTTTGTTTACTTCGTTTGGTTTAACTTGATTCTAGAGTGCAACATCTGGTATTCGTATAGAACAAGTTATCTCATTATGCTGCAGTAAATTCTAATTGATTATTATATTTGTGTGTATGGGGTTTGACAAAATATCGGTCGTTTTACGGAAACTGGTGTGCCTGACCATCGATGTAAGTCGTTTCTTTCAACAGAACAACGTTCCATTCCATTTGAAACGGTGAATGATTTTGGAATGTTTTTGGAGTGAAATTGAATGAGTGCGACGAGTGAATTTTGAGTGAAATCAAAGGAAGGTAATCCGATATCGGAAATTTTGTTCATCCTATAACCTCCTTTTAAAAACGCATATACGTTCTATTAATTTCTTCCTATTTCTTAAAGAACCAATTAAACGCTAACGATTTCAATTATGCTAGTGAAATAGGAATTTCATTCTAGCATTATTCCCTTTGAATGAAGCTGGTGATCTTATCTTTTTTGTCTATTTAGAGCGTTTTTGAATGGTTTGACAGAGTGTTTGAAATGAATGAATGGAGCCCTGGCTGAGCGATTTAGAATGATTTGATCGAGATGAATGTCTGTCTCAGTGTTACTAGCTGTAGCCCTTTCTGATTCATGGAATACATTTATAAATGAACTGAAGATAGAATTACCCTTACAGTTTCGGAAAATGAAAAAAAGAGGCAAACATTTTCGACCCTGGTGAGTCTGCGTAGTCCGTAAGGTCCGACCAGGATCAGCACTATTCGCGCTTCCCAGATGACTTTTTTTTGCGTGACTTAACACTTTATACATACTATATATGAAATTATTTGAGTGGGATGAGCTAGTCATGATGGTATTAAAGGGGGGGGGGGGGTAATTAATGATTTCGTTCGATAATAAAGCGATAATTTATTATCCCCCCCCCCCCCCCTAGACACTCCCTTGCATTAGTCATAGGGCTTTAAATTCAACAGCTTCATATAGGAAATTTCCTCTCTTCCCATTTTTACATGTTTTATAATTGCAATGTAATAAAATAAAGAATTTTGATTGGCTTAAATCGCATCACGTGGGGAAATCCATTGCACTTTATTTCTGTATAAAATGCAATAGGTCTATCGGGAAACCCCCGACCTTCAGTCTGCATGTCCTGTGTTGTAGGAACTCGAAAACCCCTCGTTCCCCTTCCATATCGTAATATTGATATTTAATATATTAGAAATTAAGATATTTTCGAAAGAATTTATGATTCAAAGCATGCAGTTCAGATTCTGAGTCGATGTTTACAGCGAGTCGACGAAGACCACCAAGCAACCCTCTCGGCTAATCCCGATCACGATAGTTTCGGTTTAAAATGCAGAATAACTTGTCAAAATTATGTTTAGATCATAAGTACCTCTACGAATGTCAAATTGTCGTTTATTTGTGTACCATTTGTTTAACTTTATGCCGTTTAACTTCGATAGCGAGAAAAAAAAAACACGATCTAAAAATAGATTGTGTAATACACGCAGAAAAGTAGACTCGAAACTTTAATGTTTAGCCGAGTATTTTAATAGTTTCTTAAACCAAGAGGATTGCAATAATAAGGGCAGAGTGTCTTTTCACAGCGTTTATAGGGGTATAAAGTGCAATTGCCTTAGCACATGGCTTAAACATAACGCCCTACGGGCGTTATTTGCCATGTGCTAAGGCAATTGCACTTTATACCCCAATAAACGCAGTGAAAAAGACACTCATCCCTGTAATAAATGCCTGACTTGATTTTCCGAAAAAAAAATGATGGAATTTTCGCAGATGCATTTTTTTTTCTGAAAAAGTATATAGCATATATTTGGAATGAATGAATGTAGAACCGAGTGAGTGATTTAGAATGGTTTGGATTCATGTGAGTGTCAATTTTACGATGTTACTTAAATATAAGTGTAACTATTACGTATACCAACTAAAATACGGTCTTGCGCAAACCTCGATGTTACTTAGTATAAATATGAGTGTAACTATTACGTATACACTAAAATACGGTCTTGTGCAAACCTCGCAATTGGCGAGGTTATTTGTTTTGTAGGTTTTAAATGTATCTTCCAAATGATAATTTCACTGCATATCAAATTAACCGAATTCCTGAACACTAATGTTCCACTATTTGCATTCAAATTGTGCAGAAATTTTCCCCGTAATATGCGTTTACTTTTGTCAAGAACCCTTAGAAAAAGCTTAGTTTAACTTGATTGCCGGTCACCTAGATATCCTGACTAATCTAACCAAGCTCCACCAAAAGACTCGTAGCCGCCACCATAGCGCAGTTGGTTAGGCATAAGACTTCCAATCTGGAAGTCGTGGGTTCGATCCCCGGTGGCGGCAATAACCTTTCCGACGTTCGTCTCTCACAAATGGGTAGATAATCGTAAACCTATGTGAGATAGCAGTCGGAGGCTAGGAAAGGGTGTAATGGTAGTAAGGGTGAAAGAAATACCAGGAATCCATTGTTAGGTGCTCCCGCCGCCGAGATATAACTGCGAAGCTGTTGAAAGCGGCGTAAAACCCATTCAAACAAACCAAAAGACTCGCGCAAAATATTTTAACGATGTATTGTAGATTAAATCCAATTCTTACGTTAGCATCCATGGCGCTTTTACTGTCATCTCATTATAAATGAGAGTTTTCATTGGTCAATCGTTTATTCTTAATGTCAGCAGCGATCTGTTAATTGATTGTTACGGTTAACAACATCGTGAAATTGACATTCGTCTCGATCAAAACCATTCCAAATTACTCACCCAGTTCTACATTCATTCATTCATTCAAAACACTCACTCAAACCATTCAAAGACGCTCAACATCGTTCAACGTTCAAACTCGCTTCAAAACCGTTCAAAATAACCAATATTTCATTGAAATCGTTCAATCAATTCCACAATTTTAAGATCATATAAGGATATTACGGGTCTGTTTATCCCTTACAGATACATGTACATTTAAAGGAAAATACAATGATTTTCTTCAATGGAAGGAGTAAAATCATTGCTCATTTCGTCTAATCTTGACGTAATAACCTCGCTCCACATACTCATGTAATATCATACCAAAACCGTTTCAAATCATCCACTTACTGAATTTCACGATGTTTTTAACTGACGTAATATAGACGCACAAATTGAATGACATCATGAAATTGACATCATGTATGATCTTTAATTTATTGAATGACTTCTAAATCAATACCAATTTTATGGCACTAAAAACCTTTCTAAACTGTGCAAAGTGTGTTAAGGTTAATTGTTTCATACCTCCATGAATTTAAAAAAATCTTCATGGCGTACAATTCAGTATCATGAAGCTCAATTGTCTTCAGAATTAACAAGATTTCTCACAGGAATAATTTATGCGCAAACTTACAAAATGTCGAGATGCTAAATCTGTTTTCATTGATCAATGGAAAACTAATTTTTCAGCCAATCAAAATGCGCGTATCTTAAAGGACATCACTATAATTAAATCATATGAGCTTTAATTCTGAAAATATAAAGCCGGTCAGGGGCATATTCTAAGGGAGACAAGTCATCCTATTTCATTTTTCAAGTTGTTGAATTATTTCCCTTTTATCAGATAGAAACGTATTTTTTATCGAACCAAATGGGCTGAAATGCAAAGGGAAAGATAAAACCACTCAACAAAAGTTTAAACCTATCGTATGAGATCTTGCTTTAATCAATTTCTAACCGTGAAAAACTGTACTCAGATTTTTTAAAAATGTTAGAAAATCTATACTTGAGTACAAGTCGATGTCTGTAAATGAATTATGCGTACATGTATTTTGTTTTCAATACACCGGATTTTTTATGCACTGTAGGCAATAAAAGAGAAAGCATTGAGGTAAAAGAGAAAGTACAATTTCTCTATCTCTCTTTTTTTCTTTTTCTTCCCTCAGCCTCTAATATTTTTTCAGTTTCCTCTCCATATCAACGAAAATTGAGTTAATTGTTGAATTCCTTCGATTTTGGGTAGGTCTCAAGTTGTTACTTTTGTATAATCTGGGTAAGACAGCTGAACAAATGACGTCATTTAGACAGGTTTTGCTGGATAACAGATCTTAATAGACATGGACCAGAGGCCTTCATACAGTTAACAACATCGTGAAAATGACATAATGAATGATTTTGGAATGATTTAGGAATGAGATTGAATGAGTTTGTGGAGCGAGTTTTGGAGTGAGATTAAAGGGAGATTATCCAATATCGCTAAATTTGTTCAGGATGAACAAAATAACTAATATTTCTCAACCCCCCCCCCTTTGAAAATTTGCATACAATGTCTACAAAAAAGCTGTCAGTATTTTTCTAGCAATATTTATTTCAAATCTAGCTGTTGATCTTATCTTTTTTATTTGGTTTTGTAGCGTTTTTTGAACAGTTTGAGTCAGTGTTTGGAATGAATGAATGGAGCTATTTAAAATGGTTTTGACTGAGATGAATGTCAATTTCACGACGTAACTAACTGTACTTTAATAAAGAATTGAATTAATTATTAGTAACACAATGTTTTAATCTCAAGCTCAAATCGACATACCTTGTATTTTGCTCTTCGTCATACACACATATCATTGCCTAATTTTGAAATGTTCTAAAACAAGTGGACCATGATGGTCCTATATCGCTCACCTGAGTCTCCTTGACCACTGGAACATCACGCGGATAAGATTGACAGATGTCCACGTCTAAGGAAATAATTTGTACCTTTTTTCAATGCGCTGGACTGTTTTCAGGTTATTGTTGTTATTCGTGCTTTGTTTCTATGTAAACATTGGATGCAAATGGGCTGAGCCTAAGAATAAGATAGGAACCAACTTCATACTGGTAAATCAAATGAAGTTAAACTTCTAGCTGTCTACCTTCTAGTTTCAGAGAGTTGGAATAATTAAGATGTCACTCGGTTTCTACGTATAATGGAATGCATCCAGGTAGAGCCCAAATTTGACCCTTGAGGCATGATATGAACTAATTTCATAAAAGTCTATTTTTTGAGAGTTACTTACAAAAGTTGGACGCTGTCTGCCTTCGGGTTTCGGAGAAGATGATTTTTAATGAGTTTTGCTCTTTGTTTCTAAATAGGACAGAATATTCTTGGGCAGGGCCCAAGTAAGACCCCAGGGTATATAGTTTTCATGTTTGTTTGCTTTTTTTTCAATTTTCTTGAAGATTGTTCACTCTTTGTTTCTCTGTAAGACAGGATGGGCTCGGGCGGAGTCAAAATGTGCCTCCAAGGTCATAGTATGAACAGACTTGGTAGAGGTCCACTAGATGATGCTACATACCAAATATGAAAGCTGTCTGCCTTCTGGTTCAGAAAAAATTGTGACTTCCCCCTTTTTTTATGTTAAATGGGTTTGCATACGAGTGAAGCCATAATGTGACACCAGGGTCATGATACGTACAAATTTGGTAGAGGTCCACTAAATGATGCTGTTTACCAAATATGAAAGCTTTGTGCCTTCTGGTTTCGGAAAAGAACATTTTTAAAGAAGATGCCAAATTGTCACAAGATACGCCCGTCACACAGCTTGATGTAACTTTGGGTTAAGAGTAAAATTGAGTGATTTCGAATGAATATCTTTTAGACATTTTTTGTGTAGACAGACAGATGAATAATTGTAGTAGGAGTATATCATTATCATGATCAAAGTTCATATACCATTAAATATAAGCTCTGAATAAGATTAAAGTATAAAGAAAAACAAAGGGCAATGAATCAAAAAATAAGCCAGGTAGAGTTATGGCTCTTTTGCACTGCACTTCCCCTTTGATGCAATTTATATACCCATGAAGTTTCAAGATCATAGCTCAAATACTCTTAAAAAAATGCTCTGGAAATGATTCAAGAGTGAAAAACTACAAAGGGCAATAACTCAAGAAATAAGCTAGGTACGGTTACAGTCCTTTTGCACTACACTTCCCATTGATAAGCTCTATCTACCCATCAAATTTCTTGATCATAGCTCTTGAAGAGATATGCTCTGGACAAGATCCAAGTTTGGGAAAGAACAAAGGGCAATTATTCGAAAAATAAGCCAAGTACAATTATATTTCTTTGCATTGCACTTTCCCTTGATAAGATCTATCTACCCATGAAGTTTCATGATCATAGCTCCTATACTATTAGAGATATGCTCCGGACAATATCTAAGTATGAACAACAATAAAGGGCAATAACTCAAAAAATAAGCCAGGTAGAGTTATGGTACTTATGCACTGCACATTCCCTTGGTGAGATCTATCTTCCCATTTAGTTACATGTTCGTAGCTCCTATACTTTAAGAGATATGCTCCCGACAATATCTTAGTATGAAAAACAATAAAGGACAGTTACTCAGAAAACAAGTCAGGTAGAGTTATGGTTCTTTCTCACTGCACTTCCTCTTGATAAGGTCTATCTATCCATCAATTTTCATGATCATAGCTTCCATACTATTAGAGATATGCTCCGGACAAGATCCAAGTATGAAAAGTATGAAAAACAACAAAGGGAAATAACTCAAAATACAATCCAGGTGTAGTTATGGTTCTATCAGACTGCACTTCCCCTTGATGAGATTTATTTACCCATCAATTTTCGTGATAGTAGCTTCTACTTTAAGTGATATGATTCGGACAAGATCCAAGTATGAAAAAAAACAAAGGGCAATGCCTAAAAAAATAGGCCAGGCAGAGTTATGGTGCCTCGCACTGCACTCTGGTATGAGGATAATATACCTGCCAAGCTTCAAAAAAAGCGGACATAGGGTTACAGAGTTATGCTTTGAACAAAGAAGTGCACGCCGCCGGACGCCCGGACTCCCGGACGCCGGACATCAAGGGTGATCTCATAGTACGTCCCGTCTTCAACGGGCGTATAAAAATGTTCTCTTTCTGTTTCTATGTAAAATGGGATGTGCCCTGGCGAATCAAAAATATAAACTTAGTGTCATGATGTCAACAAAACCTAGTAAAGGTCCAGCAGATGATACTACATACCAAATAAGTTTGGGGGGAATTCCCAGAAGATTGATGAGGTAGTGATATGACGGCTCTTTCATATGTACAAGTATACAAATAAATAATTTTGACATCGATAAGGAACAAGTTCTTTCAACTTAAACAAACTTATGTTCGATTCTGCTTCCTAGATGATAAAATAGTATTCACGATGAATGAAGAGGCAAGAAATTATAATAAAACAGCGTCGGCGCTTTTAAAAAGAACGAAGAAATGAAATCAATACAATACAATCGCTTTCAGGGAGGAACATTGCAAGCCCTACTTAAAACAATTCCGGCGCTTTCCAATAAGAACGATTTGAATCTTCAAGAAAACAATATTGTCCCTTAAAGGGAAAAAATGAAAGTCGTAATTAAACAAGTTTTGGACATTCCAAAACGAACTTTCAAATTATTTGGATACAAGTAATTGAAAATCGAATTCTTAATGTACTAGGTTTTATGCGAATTTTCTCATTTAACAGTTTAATCGGCAGTCATTTATGAAATCCGTGGCCTAGTGGCTAGGATGTCTGTTAAGATGTTGCTTTATGATCGAATCACACCCGGACCATAGAAAGTTTTTCTGAGCAACAAGTAAACCAGACTTTGCTCGAACCCACGCGGACATGTGATGATGGATGATGGCATTTGGGGTTTACAAGACCGACGCACTAATCACCGAACCAAGAAGATCTACCCTTACACAGTTGCCAAGCGTGTCTGTAAATCTTTAAACTACAGTTAATTACATCGTGAAATTGACATTCACCTCGATCAAAACCATTCTAAATCGCTCTCTCAGTGCTCCATTCATTCATTCATTCATTCATTCCAATCACTCACTCAAACCATTCAAAAACGCCCAAACGTATTGAAAAATATAGAATGACCAGTCATTCAAAATAAATTTTGATAGAGAAAATCGCGATTTCACTGACATAATTCAAATTGTCAGCACCTCATAGGTTCTTAAAGAAATAGGAAGCTATCAATAGAACCTGTATACATATTTTATTAAAGGGAGGTAATCAATATCACTAATTTTGTTCATCCTGAACAAAATTTGCGATATAGGATTACCTCCCATTAAATTCACTCAATACTCGCTCACACACACTCATTCAATTTCATTCGTAAATCATTCCAAAATCATTCACCTTGTCAATTTCACGTTGTTGTTAACTGTATATATGTATGGTAGAAATTTGTTTCAAAACAAAAAAACACAAAAAAAGAATTATATTAAAAAATTTGAGAGAACCCATCACAAGGGTTTTAGTTTTATTGAAAATGTTGCAATAATCCACCGACATCTCACCAATAATTAAACCAATACCGTTCACTTGGAACATGTCATGCAAACAAAAACCCTCGTCGATTTCACATTCTCGGGAAACCTTTTGGGACCCCTGTTTTTATGCTGGAAGAAATTATCGAAACATTTTCGTTTAATTTAAAACTGAACGAAAGCTTTACCGGAGTACCCATTCGGGAATTTCCGTTAATGGTGCATCAGAACAACACGCTCATAAATATTACCAGCTTATAAAAACTTGCCATTATGTTGTCTAGTTCGGCTCGCAAATTCAAAGCGATAACTCTGATTTATTTTGGGCCTAAAAACTGGCTAAAGCTGTTAAGAGCTAAATAATAAGAAAACAACTCTTTTATGAACTTGGATTTCCCATAAATTTGGCTTAAACCATGGAAGTGATTTCCAAGCGAATTGAGAGGGAATATAACCCCGCATTTTTTCTAGTAAATCTACCGAACGGTCAGAAAATTTAATGGAAGCGTTATCCTGAGATTTATATATTCACTCTTTGGTAGATAGAATTATATCTTCCTCTGATTTATACGCCGTCGAAAAGGAAACTCAAGTCACGACCTAAAAATCAGTTGTTAAGATACATTGAGACAAAGGCGGTAAATGTACCTGTTACGTTAACCAATGGTTTTGTCTAAATTGTGTGCTTTTTAATTCGAACCCTTATCATGATAGGTAGTTTTTTTTTTCAAATTCTTGTTTTTTATTCGAATTCTTTATGTTGTAAGGTAAGGCAATGTTTAGTCCTATTTGAGGACTTTTAATTCGAATTCTTTATTCTATAAGGTGAAGCAGGGTTTAGTTCTAATTGTAAACTTTTCATTTGAATCTTTCATGCTGTTAGGTAAAGCAGTGTTTAGTCGTTATTGAAACTATTTATTCGATTTTTTATGCTGTAAAGTAAAGCAGTGTTTAGACCCAATTGAAGACTTTTTTCAATTCGAATGTTTAAAGCTGCTCTTGCACAGATTGGGAAAATGCGAATTTTAACATTTTTCGTAAAATCATCGGAATTAACTACCTCATCATGTTGAAGCCTTTAAAATAATAAGATTCAATCTGCCAATGCATGGAAATAAAGACCGATATATCCGAATTTAGGTTAAATTCATTCTGAAAAATAAAGCGACTACTAACGCTTAAGAAAATATTCTTTAATTCCGAGCCAGCTATTTACGCTTGACATTTGACATGTTTGTCAATCAAAGATTAAGGTTAAAGTATTTGACAACTTGAAACTTCATATCAATATAAGCAAAAATGAAAGATTATTCATGGAAAATAACGATTTTGTAATATATAGACTAGGAATAAATAGACTTGATCCATTACTGATCTTACCACTTTGAAAAAATAAGTTACAAAATTATTGAAATATATTGTTTTAGTGCCAATGCTTTGTGCCATTCTTAATAGTCTAAAAATACACATATTTCCGAATCAAAGAACAAGTTTTGCATTTTTTTCTATGAAAAACTGTGAAAGAGCAGCTTTACTTATACTAGGTTCACCAATGTTTAGTTCGAATTCTGGGATTTATTTTCTTTTTTTTTTCCTATTATTCCTTTAAGCTGTTAGGCAAAACAATGTCCGTCATAACGCTGGGCTTTATAGTTCTTTTTTTTTTTTGTTCGGTTCGATAAAGCAACAGTAAGTCCTAATTTTGGACTTCAAATTCTTAATGCTGTTAGGCAATGTTTGATCCAAATTCTAAGGTTGTTATTCGAATTCTTTATGCTATTAGGTTAAGCAAGTTTTGTCTCAATTGTGGACTTTTTTTATTCAAATGCTTTACGATATTAAGTAAAGCAGTCTTTAGTCCTAAATGTGTACCTTTTTATTAGATTTCATAATGCTGTAAACCAAAATTTAGTCTTTTTTTCCCCTTTTTTCGAATTCCTATGCTATTAGGTAAAGCACTGTTTTAGTTAAAATTACCAGATTTTAGTGTCACCGTGATTTAACGAACCAAGAGGTACACTTCTCGAACAGTCAAAAATAGATAATCATGATAATTTACTAGGGAAGGGCGGCTTTTCAGAATCAAATAAACCATTTTTTGATCCGATACATTGCAATGCTATAAAACGTTCCCAATTTGCTTTTTGTACAAATTCAATTAATTAGATTTTCATGTAATTTAACATCACTGTATGATATTGCAATAAACTAAAACAAAAAATAACGACAGTGTAATCTTCCTAATCAATTTTTCTCAGCTACCATATCACTCTTTATCAAATTAGGCTAATTATCGAAGGAAAATACGTTTTTCTAGCACATTAAGTGACAAAATGTGGAAAAGTTTAATATAACTAACTTATTTGGTCTCCTAAACTGATATTAATTTCTCACTTATAAGTACAATTTTAATATTAATCAAGTTCATTAAAGGTTCATAGTATCAAGTTAATCTAATTTAATTGTTATACTGTATGTGAGAAATTTGAAAAAAATAGCCCTGCGTTCAGGATAAAAACGTAAGCAAAGCGCTTTCGAAATGATACCTCGGTTTGCACGTAAGTGCACGTGCAAAGCCGGGAATCATCTCTAAGCGCTCGCGAAAGGCATTTACATCCTGAGCACAGGACAGGAGCACCGCCTGCAGGTACTTATACTTGACTACATGTGCTAGATCATAAAAACAATTTAAGTCGAAAGGGGGCATTTCCAAATATTTGTTCAAGTGTGCACAGCAAAGCCTCTCGCCAGCCTGTGAATCCGCACAGTCTGACCAGAGTTGCTAAAGGCTCTCTAGATAGATAAGGTCTCAATCAAATCTCCAAGAGCTCAGAAAACATTCTTATCGCATTAAGTAATCGTCTAGGTTGCACATATTTTTCCTACAGGCACTATTAAAATTGTTGAAAATGTCACGCACAGGCTTATATCCGAGCCACTAGCTGCTCATCCCTCAAAGGCACACTACTTATCATTGGTGGGAGAAATATGACGCTTGTCTCAACGACCTTTTTCGAACATTGTATGGCAGTTGGCTGAGCAAGGTATCAAACCTACGACCCAATGATTAAGAGCCAAATGTGTTACCGACTCAGCTTACAGTGCTCACCAGAAGGGAAATTGAAAATGCAATGTATTTAAACAACGTTCAATTGAGATTCAGGACCTTGATTATGGTAATTAATTGTTTTCAAGCAAATATCAGAGGCTGCATTTATCAAAAAGTATCAAGGTACTTCTAACATTAGAACAGAATGGACATTCAGTTAAGAACGTCAAAAAATGACTGTCGAAACCATTCTAAATCTGTCACTCAAGGCTCCATTCATTCATTTCAAACACTCCTTCAAACCATTCAAAAAGCTCCAAATTCACTGAAATGATTAGATAAACAACTGCATTTAGAATTAAAATCGCTAGGACAAACCAACAAATTACACTTACTGAATTCATTTTCGTAAGCGTCAGATTAGTTTGTGAAGACACTGGAAGCTTATAATAGATTTTTATGCATATTCTACTGAAGGGATGTAATAAATATCGCTAATTTTGTTCAGTTTGAACATAATTGGCGATATTTTATAACCTTCTTTTAATTGGTTTTTTTTTTCGAAAATCCACCAGCAAGCTTTAAAGACTCGGTCGATCTAATATTTTTCTTTGACGTAAGAAACTCGGAGAAGTAAGACCAACCCAATAATTGCAGTTATACAAACTCTCCCAAGTTCCCGGTTGAACGAAATACTCTGATAATTCATAATAAGGTAAAAGATTTAAAAAGCCTCGCGTCATTTCTTCATTAGACACCGCAACCTTTCTGTTTCCCCGGAGATAGTTTCCCGTCGAAATTGGCGGGATTTACACCAAATGGTGTGATAAAAAGGCTGTTTTAACAAATTACGCAAATACGGGAAAGTTAATGTGATTTGCCGGTATTGAGGTGCTTCTAACGCGACGTTCTTCGCTGTTATTGAATCAATATAAAGAAGGCCATTAGTGGCGCTAGGAAAAGTCATGACACTTATTAATAGACTAGGGACTAAGGGGCTATTTTGTCTCCGAGATAAACAAGGAAACAACTTTCTGAATTGTTCGGATGCCGACGAATGAACGACAATACTAAGTCGATTCATTTAAAAACACGCTGCGGTTATAAAACTTAAAGGTTAACTTTTGATTAGACCAAGATAAAAGCGAAAATTAAATCATTATTGAAAAAAATGCCAGTAACATCCAAGGGCAATTAACTCTAGTTTGAAAACGAGCATCATATATATCACATAAAACAATGGGCTGAAAAAATGGCCCAGTGTGCCAGTTGTTTGTTTTAACTGACATTTTGTTACAGTTTATAGCAACGCAAAATTGACATTTATCTCCATAAAAAACATTCTGAAAAGCTCGCTCAGCACTCCATTTGTTCATTACAAACTTACACTAAAACCATTTAAAAACGCTTCAAATTTCAGAAACACCAAATAGACCAAATATTTTCATGATTTTATTGGATGGTGTGGGTTTTGTAAAAGGTATCTGATTGGTACATGGAGACTAACAACTTGGAAAGTTAATAGACTTTTGAAAAAGAAATGGGTGTTAATTGATATCGCTTATTTCGTGGAGCTTGGTCGAAATTAATGATATTGGGTTATTTCCCTTTGATTTCATCCAAAACCCGCTCCTCCAACTCCTTCCATTTTATTTGGAAATCATTTAAAAAATATTCACATACAGTGGCGCTTGGAAAAGTCATGACACGTAATAATAGACTAAGGACTTGTTTTTGGTGGATTCATTCGGAACACCACTCGGCTAATCTCACGATCAACCTCGGATGTACATAGACGGACTATTTTGAAAAAGAACGGGAAAACCTTGCAAAAACTCGATGACGTCAGTTAAAATGGTGTTAGCCCTCGAAACTGTGAGTGAAAACATTCGACGCCGCCAACGCTACTCGTTTAAGTCACTGATGTGAATTCATCGAATCCTTATATTAATATCTTTAGATTCTTGAATAACGGCTGCAAAAATCTTAATTTTTGAGAATGATTCGTCATTCTCAAAAATTAAGATTTTTCAGACGTTATTTACTGTAAAAAACATTCGTATGGAGTGCTAGGTTTTCTTACACTGTTTCCGCCTAACAAAATGCACGATTTCGTTACATACCCATCCGCCTAACATACATCCGAGGTATGTTGTAGTTTACGGAAATGGCCGAGTGATGTTCCGAATGCGGTGGATTATCGAGAAAAAAGATTATCTTTAGATATGTTGTAACTATAGCTATTTAGATAAAATGAATTTAATAATATCCTTATTTTTGCTACTCATAGGAACTCAAAAGTAACTAATAACAAAGCAAAGGTAAACGAATGAAAAGATATATCTAATCAATGGTACTTAAAAATTGTCCTCGTCATTCTTTCTTGTTCAAAATTCGAAATAACAAGTCAGAAATTGTGGAAACTATTATGTTTTTATCTTATAACTATACAAATATCTGTGTGATAACAACCCGTATGATATTTTTTATGATATCACATAGTTATTTTTAGAACAATAATATCATACAGTTATTTTTAGAAACTTGCATTTCGGTAAGAAACATCGACGAAAACAAGACAAAAAGAGGTTATAAGATAAATATAATACATTCTTAGTGTATTGTATGAAAAAAAATATCAAACTCGGTTGTGAGAATTAATAATTGTCTCGGCATAGCCTCGACAATGATCAATTCTCCCAACCTCGTTAGATATTTTTTTTTCATATAATACACTAAGTATGTATTATATATATATTAGAAAAAGAGGTAAATCGATGAAACCATCTACATTATTATAAAAGGGGACATTTAAATAACAAGAGTGCCATCGTGACAAAATACGCCGCTACTTTGCTGCTGTTTCACTAAAATAATTGTAGACACTACTTATTTTGACAGAACCAAATTGAAAATGACCAAGTTTCATTTAAATCAAGACAAAAAGTTAGGAGGAGTTGCCTTCACAAGGCTGCAATTTCAATAAGCCACAGGCACTAAGTTTTAAGGGGGCATAATTCAGGGAAATAAATGAGCCATAAAATCCTTGATCCATGTACATCTACAAATTATGGTGATGACATTGACCAAGTTTCATTTAAATAAAGACAAAAAGTAAGGAGGAGTTGTGTTCAAAAGGCTACAATTTCAATAAGCCCCAGATACTAAGTTTTAAGGGGGCATAATTTAGGGTAAATAAATGAACCATAAAATCCTTACTTTATGCTCATCTACCAATTTCGGTTATAACATCCACCAAGTTTCATTTAGATCCAGCCAGAAACTTAGGAAGAGTTGCATTCACAAAGCTGCAATTTCAATAAGCCCCAGACTAAATTTTAAGGGGGCTTAACTGAGGCAATAAGCCCCAGAGACTAAGTTTTTAAGGGGCATAACTCAGGCAAAAATCAACAAACCATAAAATCCTTCCTTCATGCACATCTACCAATTTCGGTTATAACATTGACCAAGTTAAAAGAAGATCAAGCCAGAAACTTAGGAGGAGTTGCGTTGACAAGAAAAGTGGACCCAGAGACTAAGTTATCAAGGGGCATAACTCAGGCAAAAATCAACGAACCGTAAAATCCCTTCATGCACATCTACCAATTTAGGTGATTACATTGACCAAGTTTCAAGAAGATCCAGCCAGAACTTTAGGAGGAGTTGCGTTGACAAGAAAAGTAGACCCAGAGACTAAGTTATCAAGGGGCATAACTCAGGCAAAAATCAACGAACCGTAAAACCCTTCCTTCATGCACATCTACCAATTGAGGTGATAACATTGACCAAGTTTCAAGAAGATCCAGCCAGAACTTTAGGAGGAGTTGCGTTGACAAGAAAAGTGGACGGATTACGGACGGACGTACGGATGGACGGATGGACGGACGGATTGACGGACGGACGGACAGACGGAGAAGATGACGCCAATATACGTCCGCCTCCGGCGGCGTATGAAAAAGGTAATAATAGAAATATTTTATTTTCGTTTATCACCAGAATAAGTATGAATAAATCTGCAATAGTGTAGTAAGTTTTGAATTATCTAGATAAATATGAGTTACGATTGAATAAGAAATTAAATGGTAAAGGATTTTTTTCTTAATTCTAATCTTTTGAAACTAAGTTTATATCAGTACATCAATCTTGCTCGAGCGACCACGTCTACCAAGCGACTACTTTTACTGAGCGACCCCCTTCTTTGAATCAATATATTTTAAAACGTCTAAAACTTATTGAAAATGAACCCTATGTTGATAAAACTCACCAGAATCGTCTCAATGCGACTATTCTTTTCAGTTTTAACAACAAAGGATTATTAAGAATTTCGCAATTATGTGCATATTTGTTCAAAAGTTATGTTATGGTTTCACAAGAACGCTGGGGTACAGAAGAACCAAGCAAGCGAAGATACATGAGAAAGATTGAAATAAATCGACGCAAATTGTCACGTCTATCCAAAATTTAGTTACCTGAAACCTGAACGATAATTAATGAATTGCTAAGAGTATTGACCGTTATCAAATTTCGTGATTCATTTATTTAATCATTTTGCATTGGCATGGTAACTACATTTGAAAACAGCGTGAAATTGACTCTCATTCCGATCGAAATCATTCTAAGTCATTAAATCAGCGCTCCATTCATTTCAAAACACTCAAATCGATCCAAAACGCTCCAAAATTATTCGAAACATCTCGAAATCGACCAAGACGATCAACATTTCATTCAAATCGACAAGTTATTCTACGATTTTATTGGCTAATGGTAATTTTAAAGTGTCTGACCGGCCCACGAAGACACGCAAAAAGTTCGATTAATTTTATAAAGGGGGCTGTTAATATCGCCAATTTTGTTCATTTAGAACAAGATTGGCGATATTGGATTCTATCCCTTTAATTTCAATCAAAACTCGCCCCGCGCACTGACTCTGTTTCATTTCAAAATCATTCCAATTATTGAAATCATTCATTTTGTCAATTTCATGATGTTCTTAACTGTAAACGAAAGGCTTATATGTACAATATTTTTGAGAACGAATAAACTAATGTTGTTCAGTGAAAATATGCCAAGAAAATGTGCTGTTCTTATCCTTACTTTTACAGTCATAACGCGGCGGCTGGAACACCTTACAATTATCTTCTTGTATTTCTATCACAAGTACAGCCATTACACCCTTTCCTAGCCTCCAGCTGCTATCTCACCTACGTCTAGGATTATCATTCTATAGTTGGAAGGCAAACAGTCGGAAAGGATGTGTGCCAACCGGGGGGAGGGTGGCCGAACTCTGGATAAATTGAGTGATAGTCCGACATTTACCACTGCGCTTTGGCGGCGGCTGGTCGTCTTCAAACTACTTATAAATAAGAACACAGTGAAATTGATGCTCATTTGGATCAAAACCATTCTGACATTCGATTAGACATTCGATTAAACCCTCTCTCGAATGTCTAAATGCCTCATTTAGACATAAGACATTCGTTGAGACATTCGACCGAATCCTCGTTTGAATGTCTAAATGTCTCATTTAGACATTAGACATTCGTTTAGACATTCGACCGAATCCTCGTTTGAATGTCTAAATGTCTAAATTAGACATTAGACATTATTTAAGACATTCGACCGAACCCCCTTTTGAATGTCTAAATGCCAGAATTAGACATTAGACATTCAATTAGACATTCGATCGATTCCTGTTTTGAAAGTCTAAAAAGCGTGTGAAGTTGGAAGGACATTAGACATTAGACATTCGGTCGAATGTATGTCTAAAAAGGGAATTAGACATTCAAAAATGAATGTCTAAATGCCCAAATTAGACATTAGACATTCGATTAGACATTCGATTAAACCCTCTCTCGAATGTCTAAATGCCTCATTTAGACATTAGACATTCGTTTAGACATTCGACCGAATCCTCGTTTGAATGTCTAAATGTCTCATTTAGACATTAGACATTCGTTTAGACATTCGACCGAATCCTCATTTGAATGTCTAAATGCCTGAATTAGACATTAGACATTCGATTAGACATTCGAGCGAACACGCGCTTTAATGTCTAATTGACCAAATTAGACATTAGACATTCGATAAGACTTTCGACCGAATTCTCGTTTGTATGTCTAAATGCGAAAATTAGACATTAGACATTGGATTAGACATTCGACTAAACCCTCTCTCGAATGTCTAAATGCCTGATTAAAGACATTAGACATTCGTTTAGACATTCGACCGAACCCTTTTTTGAATGTCTAAATGCCTGAATTAGACATTAGACATTCGATTAGACATTCGATCGAACACGTGCTTGAATGTTTAAATGACCAAATTAGACATTAGACATTCGATTAGACATTCGAACGATCCCTGATTTGAATGTTTAAATGCCTGAATTAGACATTCGATTAGACATTCGATCGAACACGTGCTTGAATGTCTAATTGACCAAATTAGACATTAGACATTCGTTTAGACATTCGACAAAACCCTCTTTTTAAAGTCTTAATGCCTGAATAAGACATTAGACATTTGATTAGACATTCGAAAGAACCCTCTTTTTGAATGTCTAAATGCCTCATTTAGACATTAGACATTCGTTTAGACATTCGACCGAATCCTCGTTTGAATGTCTCAATGTCTCATTTAGACATTAGACATTCGTTTAGACATTTGACCGAATCCTCATTTGAAAGTCTTAATGTCTCAATTAGACATTAGACATTCGTTTAGACATTCGACCGAACCCCGTTTTGAATGTCTAAATGACCAAATTAGACATTAGACATTCAATTAGACATTCGATCGATTTCTGTTTTGAATGTCTAAATGCGAAAATTAGACATTAGACATTGGATAAGACATTCGACAAAACCCTCTCTCGAATGTCTAAATGCCTGATTAAAGACATTAGACATTCGTTTAGACATTCGACCGAACCCTTTTTTGAATGTCTAAATGCCTGAATTAGACATTAGACATTCGATTAGACATTCGATCGAACACGTGCTTGAATGTTTAAATGACCAAATTAGACATTAGACATTCGATTAGACATTCGAACGATCCCTGATTTGAATGTTTAAATGCCTGAATTAGACATTCGATTAGACATTCGATCGAACACGTGCTTGAATGTCTAATTGACCAAATTAGACATTAGACATTCGTTTAGACATTCGACAAAACCCTCTTTTTAATGTCTAAATGCCTGAATAAGACATAAGACATTCGATTAGACATACGAAAGAACCCTCTTTTTGAATGTCTAAATGCCTGATTTAAAAAATATCCCGTGTTCGATCGAATGTCTAATGTCTAATTCTGGCATTTAGACATTCAAAAGGGGGTTTGGACGAATGTCTAATGTCTAATTCAGGCATTTAGACATTCATAAGAGGGTTCGGTCAAATGTCCAAACGAATGTCTAATGTCTGAATCAGGCAATTAGACATTCAAAATAGGGTTCGGTAGAATATCTTAACGAATGTCTAATGTCTAAATCAGGCATTTAGACATTCGAGAGGGGGGTTAAATCGAATCTCTAATCGAATGTCTATTATCTAATCTGGGCAATAAGACATTCAAAACAGGGATCGATCTAATGTCTTATTGAATGGTTAAGGTCTAATTTGGTCATTTAGACATTCAAGCACGTGTTCGATCGAATGTCTAATCGAATGTCTAATGTCTAATTCAGGCATTTAGACATTCAAAAGGTGGTTTGGTCGAATGTCTAAACGAATGTCTAATGTCTAATTTGGGCATTTAGACATTCATTTTTGAATGTCTAATTGAATGTCTAATGTCTAATTCTGGCATTTAGACATTCAAAAGGGGGTTCGGTCGAATGTCTTAAAGAATGTCTAATGTCTAAATGAGACATTTAGACATTCAAACGAGGATTCGGTCGAATGTCTAAACGAATGTCTAATGTCTAAATGAGACATCTAGACATTTAAATGAGGATTCGGTCGAATGTCTAAACGAATGTCTAATGTCTAAATGAGATATTAAGACATTCAAACGAGGATTCGGTCGAATGTCTAAACGAATGTCTAATGTCTAAATGAGGCATTTAGACATTCGAGAGAGGGTTTAATCGAATGTCTTATTGAATGTCTAATGTCTAATTCTGGCATTTAGACATTCAAAAGGGGGTTTGGACGAATGTCTAATGTCTAATGTCTAATTGAGACATTTAGACATTCAAACAAGGATTCGGTTGAATGTCTAAACGAATGTCTAATGTCTAAATGAGACATTTAGACATTCAAACGAGGATTCGGTCGAATGTCTAAACGAATGTCTTATGTCTAAATGAGGCATTTAGACATTCGAGAGAGGGTTTAATCGAATGTCTAATGTCTAATTTTGGCATTTAGACATTCATTTTTGAATGTCTAATTCCCTTTTCAGACATTCGGCCGAATGTCTAATGTCTAATGTCCTGCCAACTTCACACGCTTTTAAAGAACATCGATGTTAATTTTGTAGAGGGGTATACATACCGCTTATTACGAAATTAGCCATTTTTATTATCTACCTTTAAATTAAATTAAAAACTCTCTCCTCCAACTCATTCAACTTCATTCCGAAACTATTCCGAAACTATTCCGAAACTATTCCAAAATAATTTATACTGTCCATCACACCTACGTTTCCAAGTAGAAAAGTACCGAGACAAGAACGCACGAGTATATGAGAACCCAAGAATCATAGATACATGAGAATGATTGAAATAAATCTACGCAAATTGTCACTTCTATCTTATAGCTAGTTAGATCTACCTTAAACCGTAACGATAATTAATGAATTGCTGAAAATATTGACAGTTATCAAGTTTCGTGAATCGGTTATTTAATTATTTTGCATTGTGAGGGTTATGGTCAAAAGATTTATATCTAAAATAGTATTGTGAACGAGTGAATATATGTTATTCGTTGAAAATATGCTCTCAGGCTGACAAAACATTGCGAAATGTTTGCAAATTATACACATCTTTGTACGTTCACTTATTTATGCAATAAATATTCTATGTTTGTGAAAAAGCAAGTCATTATTCGGAGAAAGGGACCAAGGTGCTTAATTAGAAATTCCACATACACCTGCTGAAACGTGCAGAACGGTCACATGATCGCGCATGCGTGGTGCATCTTTGATCATCCCTTGACAACGGTATGGCGGCCTGGTAATTCTAAACAATAATAAAACTAATTATTCCTAACGGTCAGAACTAATACCAATCCATCGTATTTGTATCTGAAATTAACCCTTAATCATTCCGGTCGTATTTGTATTACTTTGACTGGCCAACTAAATCTCTACAGGGAATTAGTTCGTTAACTTGTTATTAATTAAACAGAATGCGACCTTTTTATTCTTTTCCGTTTTCTATTTATAAGAACCAATTCAATTCGTTATTTGAAACGAATAGAGTTCGTCTTTTTGAGAAATAATTTGTTAACCCCTTCTCATGCTGAAAAGAACATTGGTAAAATTGCATGAAAATCAAAGTGCTGAATGCACTAGTTGAACAACTAATTGTGACTGTATATACCGTAAATTGAATACGGTAAACAAAAATGCTTTCGGTGTTATCCTCCCTCAACCCCTGTAGGGGTCTGGGTACCTCTTGTGATTGTAAGCAAACATAGATGGCTCAGCTCGAAATAGTTGTAGCTCCATATAAACATATAGGGAATTATAACTGTTTCGCGCTTAGACATCGACATGTTAAAGGTCATAAAGATATCTTAAATGACAACAGAAGAAAGACGTGGGGTAATGTTTGCCTCACCAAATCAAACGGCGCCAAGTTGGTGACGATGCCTTGGCATTTCTTTGAAAACAGCCGGGATAAAAATGAGTATCTAAAGTTAAGGTAACTGCGGACACATAGAGGGTCATTTTAGGTCCAAATTTAAAATTGTCTGCAAATCTAGCCTAATGCGATAAGATTGAACTTAGAAATACCCGCTTTCATATGTCGGTCATAAAAAGGAATTTCATAACGTAGAAACGACGTCATGACGTCATCAAGGGGCCGACCCCTTTTTTAGGGACAAAATTCAGTAATTTTCGATTTTTTTCGGAAATAATTAACCGATTTTCATTCCGAAAACGCTTTTTGATTCGTAAAAAGACGCCTGATGTTTTGTTTTGATTGATATGAAGATATAATTGTAAGAAATATAATTAAGTGTAACGTATCAAATGTAAATGCCTGCTGCGTTGCTGTTTTCAAGTACAGTTACTGAAATATTGACTTTTTTCTCGAAAATTTGTCCGGTGACCTATGCTGAAATTGAGATATTTTGCTGCTAAACCATTCCTCTGAAGATTTTTAAAATAAAATCCATGTGTCTTCGGGTTAGATTTTCTGTAAAATTCGATTCCGCGATGATATCGCAAATCAAAGGATATTTCAACGTCGCGTCGAATATTCACAAAAGCCGTCTTTTTAAACGGATGGAAAATTCATTGATTTTTTGTTTTTCTTAAAATCAAATTCAGATTTAATAGTTCTGAAGCCTATATTTTACAATAAACCTTAATTTCAAATATTTTAAAATACGTTATTGCATGAAGATTGGCGTCAAATAAGCATAGTAACGATGGTTTTGGTGCGACGTCGAATTCGGCGAAAAATGTTGCAACAACTTTACAAAATCGAATTTTATGAAAAATTTATCCCGAAGTCATATCTTTTTTATTTGATAAATGTGAAGCGTATAAGATTCGCTACAAAATAACAAAAATTCAGCATAGGTCACCGGACAAAATTTTGAGAAATTTCTATATCTTTCCAAAAAATATAATGAAAAATGTAACGTCAAATCTTAAAAATCGCGAAATAGATAGCGCTTTACACCTGTTTTTCTGTTTGAATGTGCACAGAAATTAAATGACTAGGTCTGGCGTTCTTGGACTTTTTAAATGAAACTATTTTCGTAAAAATCGAATGATTAATTAAAAAGATATTTGCAAATACTGATTTTGGCGGGTCGAAAAGGGGTTGGCCCCTTAATGACGTCACGACGTCAAATGAACGTGCTTCAAAACCTTTTTATTGCGTTTAAGCTAATGCTCACACTTCAAAGACAAATCTCAGAAATTATTGTGAGATTTAAAGAAAGTCGAAAATTCGACAATGTTATCTGTCCGCAGTTACCTTAAACCATGATATCTATGTAGCCGGGTTGAGTATATAGGGTGCTTGTACTTCTTTGCTGTACGAGCTAGCTTTTATAGCGTCGTTGGAAAGGGTAGCCCGGGTTCGAATCCCCATGAAGTCGTATATTTATTTGCGGGTTACATCTACACAACTTAGGTTTTACCTATGCCATGAATTAGAACAAAATCAAAACGGAAATAGAGGAGCATTATTCAAATCTTCGAAGAAAAAATGAAGATATAAAATTTATTATATATCAAATTAATTTTACCGGTAAATTAAAGAAAAAGAACTAGATTAGAAAACTGCGTTTTTAAAAACAATTGCATTTTAATTACAAAAACTATAAATTTTTACTTAAATGCTTTTCGATTGATTATCAAGAAAAAAAGGTAGATTATCATTTAATAAACTTAACATGTTTGCTTCGTGACATTGATCATAAAAGTTGAAGAGAGTATTTGTTGATTTCATGGAGGTAAGAAACTAAAAACGTTATCACACCAGTGAACGAATCCACTTCGCGTAATGATACTGGCATTCTACAAATACCCTCTGCATGTCAATAATAATAGTAATAAAAATTAAGACGAGTCCTCTTTTTTTTACTACATTTACCATTTTTCAGTGAAATAAGACTGCTTTTTATCGTACAAAACACGCCTGTATGAGTTGCACATTTGCGTTTTTATTTAAAAATAACGTAGACGTATTTTCAAGGTGTAAAGAGAAATTTCTTCATCTATATAAAATTTCACGACAACCCCATAATCAGGCCTGACTTGATCGTGATTAATTCGTGTGGACGATAGGGGAAATTCGTCTGCAGCTTTTTTGCGACAATCGAACGACAATCAGAAAATGAAGGAAAACGATTGATGGTAATGGCCGGTGTATCGTCTGCAGTAACCGAGGCAGGGTTTTGAGTTACCGCTATGACCGCCATTTATTCAGCTTTATGTCAATTTAATATGATAGATCTGGGTCTACACTGACACATTTGGTGTACTGTTACTTTGTCAGCGAGATGCTGGGCTCTTAATTGATTGTTACATTTTATTTGCCGTGAATAGTTTCAATTGAACAAAATGTTTGGTCGACTTTACGTTTATTTTATATTTTTTGTCATTTTAGTGCTAACTTACATCTGCTTGTACCTTAAATTATATTTTGTTTATGGGCAGTCGAGATGTTTAAATCAAAACGCTAGAAGCGCTGAAGGCTTGGTTTATAAAGAGGCAAGGTGACATTTGAAGGCATGCACTTCAATTTTTGAATCTTTTAAGCAAGTCTATTTTAGGCGAGGGAAACTAAGGGTTCCATTTACCTGTAGGGATCGTAAGCCATATTCCGAACTCACTTCAAGGGAAAATTGTCGAACGATATGCTCACTATATAGCGCTGAGTCAGTTAAAAACAACTAATTCCCAAGGTTTAGATTACTACGCCCGATGGCGCTTTGCAGACAGGCGCAACTCGCATTTTATCATTTTAGTTGAGTTGACTGGTTTACTACTAGTCAGTCAATTTATCAATTCGAACATTCCGTCTAACAATCGTAGTAATGCTGTTTTTCTAGGGGCACAAGCTCATCGGCTCTTTCTTTTACATAGAATTGAAATCCATAAAGAAGTTGTATTTTACTGTGGGAACACAAGAAATTGAGAGGGTCAATTTCTCAATTTCCCTCAATATGGTCCACCCTATACCAAGACCCCATTATTATTTTTAAGTTCTACAGATATATATCAAATTACACTCATGTCTGCAACCTGTTCCAATCTGGCCCAGTCTAAAATTATGTCGTCTGTTAAGGGTTTAAGGATGGGACAACGCTTTTAAATTTTTCAATTAAGATTAATCCATTACAAGACAACAAATGTTTAGACAGATCCAAATTGTAAAGGGTTGCAGATTACATACAATATGTGAGCAAATTAGTAAAATTTGTAGCAGAAAGGGTAGATAATATTAGGGAGAAAGGAGAAAGTGTTAGTTAGTTGCATTTTTCTTCTTTTTCCTATTAGTAAGGCCATCCGTCAAGATCAAATATAAAAGATATGTATCTTTAACACAACAGTGATTTTGGCAGTGATAAGTAAGGAAATATCTGGTTAACATGATTAGGACAAGGTGAATAAACAAGGTTATATTCCAGAAAATTGACCTCGTGTGTTGTTTCGTCTATTCAGTTCCCTCGCATTCAGTACTATCAGTACTTTGATTTTAGCACAGCGTAGTGATATGCACGCACTGCGTTGAACACACAAAGCACTTCGTGTAGCACAAACGTTGATGGCGTATCGTGTAGCACAAAAGTTGATGACGTATACTAGACCCTTTTTTTTGCGCGCGCATAAGCAAAAAAAAGGTACGTAGTACACACGTTCGTTTTTTTACCCGATTATCTTTTTCCTAGGCAATTTCCAGGATACAAGGTTGTTTCCTATGGCCTGTTAAACCAGGCCAAAAACGGGGTCTACATGGTCATGAACTTTAGGCAATGCTATTTCACAGGTAATATTTTATCCAATTACGGAGTGTGTACGTGCGGTCGCAGTATTACCGTATTTGGTCTTTCTGCGTACAGTTAACAACATTTAACAGTGTGAATTATTGCATATGCAAATGTCCCGGGTAAACTATGCTGGTCTATACTTGATCTTGTCTAGCGTTGTCACCAGCTCTGTGTTCAGGATGACAAAACGGTGCAAACTGTTTACCAAGTGTACCCCGCTTTGCATGCAAGTGCACGAGCAAAGCGGGTAATAAGTGGTAAACTGTTTGTACCGTCTTGTCATCCGGAATGCAGGGCAGTTCTGTGTTTAAGAATTCTAAGTAATCAAAACGTTTTATAAATAGTACTTCAGCTTTGCACGTTCAAGAACGCGCAAAGCTGAGTACCATATTTTTTAACGTTTGAGAACAATTTTCGCATCCTGAACGCAGGACTGGCTGTTCATGTCATGACAACGTGGCCCTTATGTAACTTTAAACTCTTTTTATTTTGCTGAAAATTACACCCAAGAAAAGATATTTTGCGTTTTGAAATTACAATGAAAACATTACTTAATTAAAGAGGAACTAAACTAAGAAAGCTAGTCAGCGGAAAAAAAGTCAGAAGCCGTTGCGTGAAATGAAGTTATTTTCTAAGTTTTGTATTTCAGTTTTCCGTCATTTTCAACAAAACAGAAGGATTCACGCAAAGTACCTTTTTGGTTTTTACCTTTGATCGTTATGAATTACGAGAAAAATATCTGTAAGTTTCCATAAAAGTAAATTTTAAAGACAAAAACCGATATAATGACCGTAGCCGGGCCTATATAATGACGACCAAAGAATGCAAAAACAGCTTCAGGTTGGGGTTTTTTTGTTTTTTTTTGCGAAAAAAATATTTCAATTTGATCTTTCCTTACTTCAAAATACCATGTTCATATTTATGAGCTTTATTTTAAACAACTTACAAAATACGTTTTTTGATATAAATGATTTTATAGATAAATAATCGATTATGAAAAAATACATGTACATTACAATAATTATAATTAGTTAAAGATGTATACTGCAGGGTTCGACACAGTGTCGAAAGGAAAGTCCAGGAGTCCGAGACTTCTTATTTTATGAACAGGACTCCTTTACTTTGCAAGTAACATAGAATATTTCTTCCAACAAATGATCAGAGAAATGTCCTAAGTTTCTACCCATGAATTCTATTTGACAATCTCAGATCTTGCTTTATAAAAAAAAATGTTGCATATAACATTTGGCTGAATCTACTTATAATTTTGAAAGAAAACCATTCTATAATTCTGGGAGAACAGCGCACTCGTCAGATTTAAGATTAAGTTGTTGCTGCTCCTGTTGTTGTTGTTGCTGATGCTGTTGTTGTTGTTGTTGTTGTTGTTTTGTTTTCAAAAACATACAAATGGCGATATTGTATGACAAAATAAATTGACCATATTTATTACCGCAGATCTACGGTATTCCACTCTAAAACAAGCTAATTTCTTCTTTAAGACGAAAATCAAGAGATTTTCGAATCTATTACTTGTATTTGAATCCAAAACGACATCAAAAACCTAACCGGAAATTCCATTAAATTTTTACTCATTTCCATAATACGGTAAAATACGCGACTTCCGGTTGCCTCGCGAAGACGCCTCAAGACTATTTAGCTTTTAACTTTTTAAAGGGAACCGATTTCTGATTCTTGAAGATGCGACATACAAAAAGAGGGAGAAAATACCTATAATTTGCATCGTGTTCTATAAGTACAGTAAGTAAGATCAGGTTATTGAAAGTTTTTTTGAGAATTATCTCTTTCAAGAAAATTCAATATCGCTCGCCTTATACGCTCCGCTCCATTTATTTCATCTTACCATTCACTCAAGTCGTTCAAAATAACGATTCGAGTTCACTGCAAATGCTCAACTACTTCATTAAAAGGGATCAAAAATATCCATGATTTCATTGTCTGTCGTGGATTTCGAAGCGACTGATTAGTCCGTGACGACACACATTTTTTTTTTCTTTTTTTTTTTTAAGAAAGTAGATTTATTTTTTCCTAACGCGAGGTAAAAAGATATCGCTAGTTTCGTTCGTCTGAACGACATTTGCAACATTTTATTCCCCCCCCTTAAATACGATTATAAACTATCGATCATCCGACTCCTTCAATTTCATCCAGAAATCGTTTATAAATTATCCACTCTGTCAATTTAATGATGTTGTATACTTTAACCGGCTTAACAATTCCAGAACTAAATTCCAAAATCATCCGCTCATGTATCAAACATTTATAATTTGCTCAATTTTCATATCTTAATGTGTTTAATAGTAGTTTAACACAAACAAAAACCCACGCTACCCCATGATTTGATTTGTTTGTTTGAATGGGTTTTACGCCGCTTTCAACAATTTCACAGTTATATCGTGGCGGCCGGAGCACCTAACAATGGATTCCGGGTATTTCTTTCACCTGTACTACCATTGCACCCTTTCCTAGCCTCCGACTGCTATCTCACATAGGTTTACGATTATCTACCTATTGGTGAGAGACAAACGTCGGAAAGGATATTTGCCGCCACCGCGGAGTATTGTGTGCTACCTTCGAACCTACGACGGCGACAATGGTGAAATTGACAAGGTTTTAGAATTTTTAATAATTTCGGATCAGAAAGAATATACCAAGACTGTGCCTTGTTGTCAATTATTTATACATTTTATCTTCTGTTTACCATGCTTGACACATATGTGTTGACCAGAAAAATAAAGGAAACATTTTGGTAGTTCGAAAATGACGATACCATTTAGAGTGTGCGGATAGCGTACAGTTAACAACATCGTGAAATTGGCAAGGTGAATGATTTTGGAGTTTTGAATGAATTTAATGGGAGGTAATTTTTTATTGCAAATTTTGTTCAGGATGAACAAAATTGGCGATATTGATTACCTCCCTTTAATAGAATATGCATACATGTTCTTTACATTGCTTCCAATTTCTTCAAGAACCTATGAGACGCTTACAATTTAAATTATGTCAGTAAAATCGCGATTTTTCTCTATCATTTTTTTTAATGACGTTTTTGATTCTGTATTTTTCAATGGGTTTGAGTGTTTTTGAATGGTTTGAGTGAGTGTTTGGAATCAATGAATGGAACGCTGAGTGAGCGATTTAGAACGGTTTTGATTTAGTCGAATGTCAATTTTACGATGTAACTAAATGTAGGCCGACAAGTGCGAATCTTTGGCTGCATTTCTGAATATTGAATGATCCTTCTACTGTCCTGTGTAAAAAAAAATGAAATTCGAGATCTGGGCCCGAGGTTATAAGATTTTTCTCAGGCTCAGGCTCAATTTTCTCACATTTTGAATTTAAATAAATGTATGAAAATAAAAGATAATATTAATAAGTTGTCATTTATAACAACTTATTAATATTATCTTTAATTTTAATGCATTAAAATGAGTAATTAAACAGAAAAACGGCTTTAATCTCAAATTGAAATTTGAGAAAAGTTTGAATTGAGTCTGAGAAAATTTTTATAACCTCGGGCCCTGGTTGACACTTAACTACAACCAATCTCTTTCAAATATTTAAGTTACGAAGTTCCCGTACGGCCTTTTTATGAAACATTAAAATTGAACTCCATCATAAATAACACCCGGTCTCATTAGCTTATATGACTTTTATGTATTAAGATAGTTTGTACAATGTTTTTTTTATAAACAAGAAATAACTATTCTATACATATATTATTGATATCAGTTTGGGAAATTGATAAATTAGCTATATTCCAAGATGATCGAAAGTTGATAAACAGTTTTATGTAGACTTACACATATATGCTGCGAATATATGCGGATAATTGAAATACGAATCACGTCGTTTACGACCCGTTTAAAGCTCGGCTGTATTCGGAGAAACCCGAGGTATTGTGATATAGAGCGGTGTCGGGTATTTCCGGATACCTAAGACATTTCGTGTAAATAAGATGCAGACAGACAATATTAAAATTGAACCTGATGCGTTTATTTTCAAGTACTAATTATTCCCAATAGGATTTTATTATAAAAAGTTATTTTCGCGCAATAATAATTTGTCCAAACCAGATTAATGACACCAAGGTTGAGTCTTCTGATCTGGATCGGTGGAGGGTATTCTCGGACACTTTACAATTAGTGAAATAATTGAACGAGTATATATATTTATGGATGCAAATATCTAAGAAACGCCATTTTGTAATTTATTTTCACATAAAAGAGTTAAACAGATGAAATACATTTGTAGTTTCGGTATTTAGATGTGTCTTTGGGAAGAGTTCAAGTTGATGTTATTTGTTCTCATAAATAACTATGTAGTCTAATAGAACTATTCCGAAATACCTTGGGCCTATTTCATTTTATTCACGCTGTTTTACTGAGTTTTAAAAGTATTTTATACTGCTGAAGTACATTTTATAAAAAAAAATCACAATGAGTATGCTTCAACTATTGCTATTGTACTTTTTCTGAATAGAATCGTGCCTGAGAAATGACACTAGCTTCAAACCTACAACTAATTATAAATTAAAAGAGCCGAATTATCCGAATGAATTCAAGAATTCATATACAAAGTAGGCTAAAATAGATGTATGTTCAACTTCATATATGTACTAAAATCAATTCTAACATATAAGAGCAGAAAGAGTTCATTTCAGATTTTTTTGACAAACATGTAAATTATTGTATATAAAAACGTGACATATCATTTTCTTATGGTTTATTGTGAGGACGTACGATTTAAAACGTCGTCCATATCTTTCTTTTCATAACAACACCAATCTAGTTCTACTTTTATCAAAACTATTGTTAGGATATTGTTGTTTTACTAGACTATCGTCATTGGATTAATGTTTTTCAGCATTTGAAAACCTCTTTTACAAGTAGAAGAACCAGTTAATATTGAATTGTTGGAAGGTATCCGGAAGACCCGAAAGTAACATTTTTGTAGGCTCTTTCGGATACCCAAAATATATTCAACCATAGTGTCATGTCATCTGAAAAGATGGGTGTTTTAGGTAGTATTTGTCTTCATTTGTGAAGTATTTCTCTGTTGTGTTTCAATATCCCATGTAAAGCGACGAAAGAGAAAGATGAACATAGACAAAAAAATTAGCAGTTTTCTAAAATTGAAAGCTTTTCCCACAAAGTCGTAACTAATGAGTTTTTTGTCCCTGCTTCCCAAGATTTCATTCCATATGCTTATATGTAAATAAAACATTTATCTTAAAGTACATAATCAAGCACGACAGAACCATGTATCTAGCAAATGCATTGGAGAAACACGTGACTATCCGAGAATACCCTCTATCCGAGATTACCCGACACCGCTCTAAATACCGTCTTTTTTGACGTCGTTCGCGTTAATGTTGGCCTTGTCTTAGGCGTTGGCGTTGACGTTACAAACTTTAACCTTGGTTTTATGTCTGTTGTAAATGAAAATACCTTCATCCAGACTATTATGGGGGATAAATCAGGAAAGCATTTTTGTAAGAGTTATGCCCCTCAGAATTTTTGCATTATCAAGCACCTGCAGCCGAGTGATGCATCCGTAGGCGGTGCTCTTGTTTTACAACAAAGGGTTTCAATTACAACACAATTTTGATATACATGTCGATAGTTTAGTGCAAGTTTGTACTAAGTGTATATACATTGTAAATACACTTAGTACAGTCTTGCACCAAACCCTCGCTATGTAGCTGCCTTCGAATCAAGCAACTAAATGATATAGAACCTTATAAGGGGTAAGTGGATTGTGTCTACTAAGAACAGCCATGCGTTCAGGATCACAAAACGGTGCCAACAGTTCTCCGTTTTTACCCCGCTTTGCACGTGCACTTGTGGGCTAAGCGGGGAATAATTGGCAAACTGTTCGCACCGTTCGGTCATCCTGAACGTAGGGCACACCAGGAAAAGGTTTCAAATCATAAAACTACTATCTTGTGACAAAAATGCTTGTTCCGCCATAAAATGTCGGCCTATGGCCTACGAAGAACAAACAGTATATTACTAAAAATTGACAGGGAGAAACAGTCTGTACCCCATTTCCAGCTCTCGGGAAATGTCGCAATTTCTCGCAATCTCTGACACTTTGGAGTAAATTCGTTTTGCCCGGAGTAGTAACCGAAACCTTAGCGAAGCTGAACTTTGTCTAACAAATACATTTAAACACGGTAAAATCACCAATTAATGGCGGCTTTTTCCCCGAGATATTCGTCTTCAATGCAATTATGCGCGGTGTCCATTAACAAAGAAATTCCCGCTAGCTTTTAATATCAACTTCTTATTTTTTTCTCCTCCAAATCATTCAAATTAATTCTTTTAACCGCATGCGGGCTTGTATTTGCTTTGTGCCGCGCTCTAAGTATTTCTGGTGCAAAAAATGTGTATAAGAGAAAAAGGGGAAAAATCTTTTATCTTATGCACTAGATGACATTTGTATTGATATTTTTTTTTGCAGAGTCTTAGAACGTCAATTATAGAATACTCATATTTATTTAATACAGTTAAGAACATCCTAAAATTGACAAAATGAAAGAATTTTGAATGGTTTCGGAATGAATTTGAAAGATTTGAAGAAGCGAGTTTTTAATGTACTTAAGGGGAGGCATCACACTTTTTCGCATTGCGTTTATGATGAACACAATTGGAGATTTTTTTACTTCCCTTTAAAATGAATATACTTGAATTGTCTTAAAACAGATTTTTTACTTCTTCGCCGGCCAATTGGATGCTTTCAAATCCAACCATGTCATCAATATAACAATTTCATTCGGAGTGATTTGAATATAATTGTTGAGCTTTTTGAGTGATATTGGAACGAGTTTTTTTTATAATTTGAATGAATGTTTAGAATGCATAAATGGAGCACTGGACGACTTAAAACGCTCCAGAATTTTCTAAATCAAAATCGTTTAAAAAGATCGAAATTTCATTCAAATCGATCAAATTTTATCACGATTGTGTAGGATAGTATGGGTTTAAATGTGTCTGATTGGTATGTGTAGCCACACAAATTGCAAAGAACGTAGACTCTTATAATGGGAGATAATAAATAACGCCAATTTTGTCCAACCATATAATTTTACTCAATAGTCGCTCCTGTCACTAATTCCATTTCATTCGGGGAATCACTCCAAAATCTATCTAGCTATCTATACATACTGCCTAACTCCCCTTTCGGGTATAACTGCCAGGTGACTCATTCTAAATGTTATCAATTTTGCGTGAGAAATTCGAGAGACAGTGGAACACCCCCCCCCCCTCCTTTTTTGAAGGGTTTCATCAACTGCTACCCATTTACAGTGGGTGAACTGAGGCAGTGACTGTTAAGTTTCTTGCCCAAGGTAACACTTCGCTGTCACTAGGACTCGAATCCCTGACCTTCCGATCAGGAGATCGGCGCTCTTACCCCTGACGCTCTAACCACTGAGCTATCGAGGCAGTTGCCTTGTCACACTTTGCCATATGCTTTTTAAAAAGAAACTTGGGTCGTTTACAGGCTTTTTCCACTAAAAGTATTCCCCCTAAATGCTTTAAATCAAATCAATCACATTGTCTTTTTCACGATGTCGTTAACTATATGTTCAAAATAACTAATCGAAGTCCTGCATCCAGGAAAACAAAGCAGGGGTGTGGAATTCCCATGCCTGACTTATCCGACACGGACTTTTCTACTTACGAGCAAGTACATTTTTCTAGACTACTTAATCATGGACAAGTAAAGCCCAGAGCAAATCTTGACACAATTCTAAAAAGATCTTGTAGAAAAGTCATCCTATTGCTTGTATCAAACGGGAGGAAATATTGTCTTTAATGAAGCATTTTCTTCATTAAAAACAATGTTTTGCTCAATATTTATCAATTCATTGTTGTTGACAAGTTCATTTTGATCAAGGACAAGTAAGAAATCGACTTATACTTGTCCATGGACAAGTGGCGAAAAGTCGTATTTTAACACCCCTGAAAAGCACAAGTGGGTGCCGCTAGTTTGAATCAACATCCATAGAAAAACTTTGCTGAGTAATATAGAATACCGTTATCCATTTCTTGCCTGATTTTTTAATGATGCTTTACGGCCCGTCAATAGCATTTCGGCGCAAGCATGATAAACAGGAGGAAATCACAACTTTGTATAAATGCTACACAATCTCGGTAAAATATAATATGTATATAAAAGTCTAACAAGGTTGCGAATTGTCACAAAATACTAGTTTCTATTTTAGGATTCAAAAAGTAGGGGGGGGGGGGGAATTGGTAACATTGCCAGAAAGATGGGCATTTTTGATTTTCTCTGAGTAAAAAGATTCCCAAATCGTCTTCAAATATAGGGGGACTTTCATAAGTATGAATTAGAATACGCAATCCCACCCCCCTTCCTACAGGGGTGTGGAAATAAGCATTTCCCCTACTTGTCCTTGGACAAATGAAACATCTTTCTCTACTTATCCAGGATCAACTTGGACTGTTTCGCAAAAAGAGAATAGAGAAAATATTTTTTCTAAGAAAATACTGGAAAACAGCATTTTCTTCATTGAAAACAATATTTTTTTACCTTTTGAAACATTTGGCTAATTAATCCCTTACCTGTTTTAAGTACCTCCATTCTGTCCTCCATTCACTTGTCCGTGTTCACTTGTCCACGGACAAGTGGCCAAGAAAAATATACTTGTCTACAGGAAGAAAATAACTGTGTCGGACAAGTCGGGTATTGGAATTCCCCACCCCTGTCCTTCTAAAACAGACATAAGATACACCCGTCACATTGCTGTATGGCGATGAAGAGGAGATTTGAATTGTAGTCTATAATTTAACAAAGGGCAATTTTTTAAACTAAAAGAATCAATCTAGGTAGATTTGTGATTCTTGTACCTTGAACTCTGTAATCATGTGATGAATTTTTCTACCAAGGCGAAAATTACAAAATACAAATTTCATGTAAATTTAAGAGGAGAATAGAGAAAGAAAATAATTGAAAAGAGACTTAGAATTTGTCCATGATTATCTATATGAATTTAACTAAATCTCTTTTTCTGCTATATTTTTTGCATTCATGAGTGATTCGAATTTTAAGATATTACATCCTTCAATGTACGAGTAAAAGTGTGTGGTATCAGACGGTTTCGTTCTGTATCTAGGATACAACAATCAAAAATGTGATGGTACTCGTCACCTATATCAGTGTTACAGAGTGTACAAATTCGGTCTGATATTTCAGTCTTACACTATCTTCCTTTTTCGATTGACACATTATGATCGGAACACTGTCCAATGAATATGTGACCCGACACGCGAAAATCGACCATCTTAATGGTGCGTAAGGTGTAGACCCTAGTCAGGATGAAAATATCTATACATTTCACCACGGACCCTTAATTTACATATATATTTGTATATTGAGAGTCCCTGATTTTACTTGTATATTAATTCCATTTATTTTCATTCAAAACTCGCTTTTCCCACGAATTATTATTAAAAATCATATCAATAATAATAAAATAATGTCTTTCTTAAAAGAACTTTTTACAATGAAGCCTTCTGAAACAATCGAAGACTTTTCTTTATTAACTCCCTTGTTTAGTCTGTGTATTAAATCAGAGGTGCTCCAAAATCATTTTAGTGGTCCTTTCATAGATTTTCCTTGAATTTTGTGGGGATTTCTTTTCCCCTTTTTATATATCATTTTCACAGTGATTAGGAACAAGGTCTTACAACTTACACAAATTCATGTCCGAGTCTGCTTCCTAGATAATAAAACAAAATAATATTCATGACGAATGATCAGGCAAACAAATGAATCGAATTCGGCTGCCTCTATCAATAAATTTTGTTCTAAAATCATGCAACCTGGTCAATATCATGATGGTCTTAACTGTATTAGAAAGATGAGTGACTGTCTATAATATGGTTAAGTATTGCTACAGCATCTATTCAGTAATCAGTCGTCTTCCACCAATCTTCCACCACTCTGAGCAATTTCCCTTCTTTTTTTCAATTTGTCATGGCGATAACCTATCATTAAAAACATCGTGAAATTGACAAGGTGAATGATTTTGGAATGATTAAGGAATGAAACTGAATGAGTGTGTGAATTTAATGGGAGATAATCCTTTATCACAAATTTTGTTCAGGATGAACAAAATTAGTGATAATGATTACCTCCCTTTAATAAAAAATACAAACAAATTCTACAGATAACTTCCTATTTCATCAAGAACCTATTAGACGCTTACGATTTGAATTATGTCACCGAAATCGCGATTTTTTTCTATCCAAGTTTATTTTCAATGAAGTTGTTTATTCTATATTTTTCAATGGGTTTGAGCGTTTTTGAATGGTTTGAGTGAGTGTTTGGAATGAATGATTGGAGCGCTGAGTGATCGTTTAAGAATGGTTTTGATTGAGGTGAATGTCAATTTCACGGTGTAACTAACTGTATTCAGTAATCGGTCGTCTTCCACCAATCTTTCACCACTCTGAACAATTTCCCTTCTTTTTTCAATTTGTCATGGCGATAACCTATCATTACATTGTTATCGTTCGCGTGTATCGATGATTGACTCCAGTTTTCTCTAAATCCACGAATAAACTGATACAATCTGCTTCATTCTAATTGGAGACAAATTACACGGCTTTCTATCTGTAGTTAACTCGCTTTTCTTTTCCGCGCGGCAAATTGCGCGAGATAAAATCTCGAACAGGACGAGATTTCAAAAGGACACGCGCCTATTTGCGCTAAAGGGCAATGAATTATCTCTTGACTTTTAACCATTTACCGCAAATCGTGCTACGATTCCAACCTCTTTGATTTTCTAATTTTTACTTGAAGACGGTTGTTTGAACAGTTTTCATGTCATTTATATATATATATATATATATATATATATATATATATATATATATATATATATATATATATATATATATATTTCTTGGCATTTGTCATCGTCTTTGATGTTATTGTTGTTGTTGTTTAGAAGAAGCGCCATGTCAAATATGAGCATTGTCACTAGAATAGTGTTGAGTGTTAACAACATCATGCAATTGTCTTTCATCCCAATCAAAACCATTCTAAATCGTTCACTCATCGTTCCATTCAGTCATTCCAAACACTCACTCAAACCATTCAAAACGCTCAAATTGACGAGAAAAGATAAGATCAAGAACTTCAATAAAAAATATAGATATGAAAAAATCGCGGTTCCATTGACAAAATTGAAATCGTAACCGTCTGAATGGTTCTTAAAGAAATAGGAAGCTGTTTATAGAACTTGTATGCATATCATATTAAAGGCAGGTAATAAATATCGCTAACTTTGTTCATCTTTACAATTTGCGATATTGGATTAACTCCCATCAAATTCACTCAAAACTCGCTCCATAAACTCATTCAATTCCATTCCAAAATCATCCCAAAATCATTCACCTTGTCAATTTTACGATGGGCCTCAAGGAGGGACGGACGAACGGACACTTGTTAAACAATATGCCCCTTATCTTTCGATGCGGAGGCATAAAACAGTTATGTAGAAATACAATCTTCCCATAGTCGAAGACTTATATCCAGTCTGGCTTTCGGGATGTAAAAGCGTTTGCAAATGTAAAAGATATATAACCCGCTTTGCATTGGGGGGGGGGGGGGGGGGGCATTCCTTTAACATTTCTCGAGCGATTTTTTTAGACGTGGGGCTAGTAAACCTGCGCAGCAGACCAGTCTCAATCTTCTTTTGGGTCACATTTTCAATTCAGAGATGAAAATTGTTTTTATATTTTCATCCTGGTATGTAGTTAGAAACCCAATCCCGCTTATGTATGAATACGAGATATTCATACAGAGTGATTAGATTTGAAGTTTCACACCTCCTTGGTATTAAATGTACTCTTTTCATATCTTATGATTTAAATTCATGAAGAGAAAATGTAAATATTTCTCAAGATTGCCTTTTAAGACTACTTCGTTTACAACCTAAAAATTGTTTTAATTGGGAGTTAGACCAATTTTTCAGCCAATCAGAATGCGCGAAACCTGATAGAATCAATCAGAATTAAATTATTTGACGATAATATTGTAGGATTTGAATATGATCCGCCAAGCAAATAGTTACCAACCGAGTATTTCGAAAAGCAATTACATGTACTTTTGCCAGCCCTGCGTTCAGGATGTCAAAACGATGTAAAATGTTTGCAATTATACCCCGCTTTGCAAGTGTACTTGCGTGCATAGCGGGGTATAAAGTGCAAAGAGTGTGCACTGTTTTTTTTTTTTCCTGAACGCAAAGTCGTTTTTCACTCACCCCTCCCACCTAACGGTTGAATGAAAGTACCGAAAAAATTACTAAGATTCCTTACCATAATGATACGCTTGAGTAATCCAATAGTAAATACGACATCATGGAATGAACACTTATTACACCAAACATTTTATAAAACTTAAAGTTCCACTTAATTCTGACCCAGTTATCCAAAACTATTCCTAAAAGAAACTGAATTATAAGTCAACCGTCACGGTTGACTGACGGTACATGCACTATTTTATCATGCTTCACGTGAATATGTTGGACAATTTTACATAATTTTGTGCTAAAGTAAGAAATACACGAATTTCAGTGAGCTACCAAAGGTCAATTTCCTTCTGCCTATGGAGGAATGGGCAAATTGACCATTGGCTACTCAACTAAACTGTTCTAACTTTTATGCTCCATTTATTATTATTATTATTATTATTATTATTATTATTATTATTATTAATTCATTTTTTTAATTACTTCTCTTCTTACACGAAAGAATCTTATCAAAAGACGAATATTTTCATATCAGCCTACTAACTAGAAAAAGGGTTAATTCAGTTTACAAGGTCACATATGAGCTGTCGGCCAGAAAAGGGCCACCAGGAAAGTGCGTTAAATGTCGACCCTAGTCAGACTGCGTAGGACGACTAGAATCCAAAATTCTCGCGCTTGGACGATCTTTGATTACATTTATTATTCGACCTTTTCATTAAGTCCTTTTTTGATAATTCTCCGGTTGACCTCTTCAGGAACCGGTGTCTTTTTAAGCTGTCGGTTTTTTGACGGAGTTCCCAGAGACTTCCTTTTTTTCCGTGACGGGTCGCTTATCTATATGAGCCTGAACGGGACATTTCCAACAGTTTCAAGTTTTCGCCCAGCAAAGAGTCTTGCCATCCTGTGCATCCGCACAGTCTGACCAGGGTCTTCACTTCGCGCTTTTAAAAGGTCTCATGGTGTTCTTAGAAGGTTAGATTTAGTTAATAACATCGTAAAAATTAACCTGATTAATGAATTTGAAAAGGTTTCCGAGTGAAATTGAATGAGTGTATCGAGCGAGTTTAGATTTGTTTGGTTGTTTAAATGGGTTTAACGCCGCTTTCAACATTCTTGAGTTATATCGCAGCGGCCGGAGCACCTAATAATGGATTCCTGGTATTTCTTTCACCTGTACTACCATTACACCCTTTCCTAGCCTCAAGCGAGTTTAGAATGAAATTAAAGGGAGTAAATCCAATATCGCTCATTTTTTTCAAGTTGAACAAAATTAGCGAAATTTATTATAACCCTTTAATAAAATACGCGTACCTTTTTGATTGTTGTTATTCTTGGACAAATGAGACATTTTAAAATCCACACCAACCAATCAAATCGTAGAATAATTTTATCGAATTGAATGAAATGATTTTCGTCTTGAGTGATTTCGAAATGTTTTCTACTAATTTCGTGGCGTTTTTGATCGATTTGAGTGAGTTTGGAATGAATGAATGGATGAATGGATGAATGAATGACTGATGAATGAATGAATGAATGAATGAATGAATGAATGAATGAATGAATGAATGAATGAATGAATGAATGAATGAATGAATGAATGAATGAATGAATGAATGAATGAATCGCTGAGTGGATTATATAGAATGATATTGATCGGAATGAGTGTCAATACGATGATGTAATTCACTGTAGGCTTCTATAAGCTGTTTTTGGCTGTCTAGGCTGTGCAATGTTTGCACCTTGCACAAATTGTTGGAAATGTCTCGCATTGGCTCTTGTTATTCCAACCCTCCCATTCTTCAATGGAGATTCTTACAGACCAAGATAGAGCCTTGCCTCGATTAATACATGCGAAGAAGGGTTAATTATATTGTTAGGAATTGAGAGCTTTTCTTTCGGTTAGGAGAAAATTGAATTCAATGGCGAACTAATGAAGCAAATATATTACTACAACATGTCGCCAAGCATATGGTTTGGCCGGGACAGCTGAAAAGAGATTTCTTTACTCGAGCTAAACTCCTTGATATTGAAACAGCTCCAAAGATATTGTAACAAAGTATCCCTATTTTTACAAAGCTCACTCTGCACATATGTGAAGTCAGATATTAGTCTACACACCTAGAATCCCCATCTAAAACTAGATTTTTTTCTGAAGTTTAAACCAATATGTGTCTATTACTTCAGGCACCTTGATCTATTTTGGAATTTTGTTTTTTTGTTTATTATGAAAAGCGTAAATTAGGATGTCCTACATATGTAGGAAAAATTAAGTGGAATCGTTTAGAGAAACATATACTCAGGAAAACTTACAAACGGACACTTTCTGTGTCAGGTAGAAAAAATATTTATGCCGTTATTCGATTCTTTCTTCGTTAAAAGATTGAAAATAAACCATTTAAAGTGCAGAGTGAGTAAAAATTGCGGCGAAATTTCGTATGAAAAAAAAATTACCGGGTTCCTACACAGGACCGCCCTACATTTGAAATTAACATTGATGAGAGGGGAAATTTTCACGCTTTTGACGTTAGGGAGAAGCATATCTGATATATCAGATTTTAATCTTTGTATAGTGCGAAATTATTGACATGACTTGACCTTTATGCAATGAATAAATAACCGATGAATACATTTATCATCGAGGGTAGCCGCAAGCTTTCGAAAAACATCGTAAATCCGTGTAGTTTTTTTTTTTTTTTTTTTTTTTTTTTTTAAATATTTGTATAATGAAATAGCAGCTAAACACATTGTTTGTCTGTGTGGTCGAGAGGTTTAGTCTGATGACTACGGGTGCAGGGACCATGAGTTCGAATCTGCTTTCATCCCACTGTATCAATTTATTTTTTTTTTTTCTTTTTCCTGTTAGTCCCATTTGACTAGTTATCTCGTGTTTGAATAAAAATAAATGTTATGCACAGCGCGTTTCATTTATCGCATTCTATCTCCTGAACTCAAATATGAAAAAAACACAAGACGCTGTCAAATTGCCTAAAGGGTAAATTTGGTTGATAATCGAAGACCTATATGGGATTAGCAACTGGAGTCTCGGAAGAGTTGTCGTGGTAGTATTCGTAAGAGAAATACCAGGCATCCACAGTTAAGCGTTCCAGCCCCGCAATATGAACGAAAATAATATTAAAAGAGGTGGTAAACCCATTCAAATAAATTAATCAAAAAGAAACTAACGGAAAAAACAAATAATTTATTACATACAGCAAATTTCTATGAGAATCTTCAACATTATTCAAAAGAAAAAATCTATAAAATGGATTGAAACCTAGAGGAAAAATAAATATGCTGTCATTGTGACTCGAACCACTGTCTTTCGTGTTCTGAAGCTTTACTCTTTCCACGTGTAATGATATGTGTCTACTCATCACAGTGTCATTTAATAGGTATTTATTATGAAACTTGTTTCACGAAGTTGAACGAGACCTAACGGAGATACGATGTGACAGTCAGTCTAGCATGTAATGTATGCTAATAGAGGTTACGGTCAGTCATGTCAATGTTTTCCCGCTATACTTCACGTTCCATTGTCTTTCAATTAAAGGGGATAAAACAACATTTGAGGATATTAGATTTTATCGAAAATTTGAGAAAATCACCCATTTAGAGCACTTGTGTGACTTTTTGAAAGGAGGGTACCATTAATGTGCTCTTAGTGATTAACTACATATCTATCTTAGATACTTCACAACAACGAAATCGCGAAAATAAAGAGGAGATGGGCGATCGACAAGAAAATTCATCGCATTTGTTTTTCATTTTTAACGTATGTTAACTACGTTTGATAGTTTACTTGATTGTTAAATACTTTTTCTTATTTCGACATTTGAAGTCCTTAGCCGTTATGACTAGGCATAGTAATTGGGTGCAAAATGAGGCGCTTTTGGAAAAATTGTCCTAAAATTGACACATTTTGTCTCATTTTTACGTAAATGAAATAGAAAATTCAATGTTTTTCTTGAAAGATCAGTAAATCGTACATTTCTTAACCAAAAACCTTCACATTTCACAAATTTCACATGTGGCTTCTCCACTCACGAAAATATAGCATTTTGTTATTCACTGAATGAATCATAAATCGATCTTACCCTGAAACAAACATTTGTCCTTTATATTTTCTGCTTATTTTGAAATGAATATTTCTGTTGTTCTATTTTTTTTCCATTTTCGGAATTGGTTTACCTAACTTGAACTCTGGCATTAGATACGAAATGCATGAACAAGCAACTCTCGAATGAATGGATGAATGGTGTTTTACGCCGCTTTCAACATTTTTTTTCTTCAGTTATATCGCGGCGGCTGGAGCACCTGACAATTGTTTCCTGGTATTTCCCTCACCAGTACTCTCGAAGGTGTGATGGCAGCGTTTAGAAAAACGTGATTAGTTTCACAAGAATTTACTTCCAATTTGTGTGAACCCTTCGAAAGCTGCGTATGACTGAGAAGGAAAATTGCATATATATAAGACATTTCCTATTGTATAAATAAGGATATGATTAATAATTAATTAATGATTAATAAGATTTTTCTAGATATTCTTTGTAGTAAAATGAGCAACTCACGATCTACCTCTGACCTAATTGTAAGGTGAAAAAATCGTCGATTCAATTCTAAAACATCGTATCTGCAGCTTTTAACAAGCTGTAGATACTAGATTTTTGAATTTAAATATTTGACTATTAACATTGGAAGGGAGGGTCTCCGGATGGTCTAATTTTCCTTAGAGAAAGTTCCTGAACTTGACCCGGTTGAAACAGTTCAGCGAAATTTCTGGATTAAGCCGATTTTAGATTCCTCAGCTTTTTCGAATTATTTTCACAAAACTAGGTAACACGCTTTCATATTTAACCCGTTCCGTGAAAGATATTTTGAAATGCAACCTCTGGTTGACCTACGCTGAACCTAATCTCTTTCAAATTTTAATTTTACAGAGTTCCCATATGGTCCCTTTTTGCCTGACGGGTTATATATAATAAGTTTTGAATGAAAAATGATCACAAAGAAGTACTCCATGTGCTTTCAGCTCTTATAATTCTGAGTATGACAAGGGTTAGAATGATATAATGTCTACGCCAATATTTGGGAGTCAATCGAAATTTCACGACCAATTTAAAAAAAGAAAATCTGACAATTCGATTGAAATCTGCTCAATAGTTACTGAGAAGATGTTCAAAGATATCATGGTCAAAATAAGCCACACCAAGCTATGCCTTTCATTTGGGGTCAATCAAAATCTTTAGGATAAATTTTGAAAAGGGTCGCAAATCAAATATTTTTGCAAAGTTTGGTTGAAATCTGCCCATTGGTCGCTGAGAAGAATATGTCTAAAGATTCCAGAGTCAAAATAAGCCCCGCCCTGCCACGCCTTATTTGAAGGCCAATCAAATTTAACAGTAAATTTATAAAGGAGATAAAACAAGGAACATTCTGAGAATTTTTCAATCAAATTGGCCCAGCCGTCTAGGAGAAAGAGCTTTAATAAAGTTGAAGACTAACGACAAACGACGCATGATATACACCGCGGACAACGGACTTAGGCTGTTACCTACATCACCCTTTGAGTACATTGTGCTCAGACAAGTTAAAACAAATCTGCGATCCTTTTTTATCCACAATTGTGTAAAAACTAGGCGGCCAGGCGCCGGCTATATCAGGAAAAAATAGATATTTGCAGTTACATAGTCTGCATTTTTTTACTTGAAGATAAAATCTACGGACGCATCAATGATCTCAGAAAAACCCACTATTGAAAATGTCAATGCACATATAAGTCGTCGTCTAGTTCACGATTGTTTTCACAAATTCTACAAAGAATCGCCGGCGATGCATCGCTGACTCACGGGAGCGTTTAGATGACAGTAGCTTAACTTTATTGAATTTTTGTCCTATTATGTCGTCCATTTCAAACAAACGAAGGAAGCAGAATTGAACGTAATTTCCTTTTTAAGCAAAATAAACATAATTTTCACCAAAAAATATACGAGGAATCACGAAAAACTTTTTTTTGCATCTTTACACTCTATTGAACCTATGCGTGATAATTCCAACGATTTCCCCTGTGCGCAACAAGAAAACTCCGATTAGCCTGTGCATTTGCACAGGCGGATCACAATCACTACACGCATGATACAAGCAGTTAAAATCATCGTTAAATTGACACTGAATCCGACCATAATCATTCTAAATCATTCGTTCAGTGCTCCATTCATTCATTTATTCATTCATTCCAAACATTCACTCGAGTCGATCGAAAACGCTCCGAAATCATTAGAAATCGAGCAAGATGACCGACTTTAATTCAAATCGATCAAATTATTCTACGATTTTATTGGCTGGTGTGGATTCTGAAGTGTCTGATTGGTCCGCGAAGACACATAAACAGAAAAGTATATTTTTTAAAGGGAGGCAATAAATATCGCTTATTTTGTTCATCTAGAACAAATCAGTGATATTGGATTACCTCCATTTGATCTTACTAGAAACTCGCTCCACATCCCTATTCAATTTCATTCAAATTTCATTCCAAAATCATTCATCTTGTCAATATCACGATGTTTTTAACTGTAGTTAGAAATCTTCAGTATATGTTGACAATCGGAGTAAATCTTTTCAACAAACTGTGAGGGTCTCAAGATTGTTTAATTTCTGTCCATCAAACACACATGCATTTAACAAAAATTTCAAGCATATGCTCAATTATCATTATTTGAGACTATGCATGATACTTTAAACAATTTCTCATGGGCACACGGTAAAGACTATGATCAGCCTGTGTAGCCACACAGTTTGTTTATTTGTTTGTTTGTACATTTGTGTGTTTGTTTGTGTATTTCGTATATTTGATTGTTTATTTCTTAGTTTGTTTATTTGTTGAACAGGTAAAACACCGCTTTTAAATATCTTTCAGTTATGTCGCGGCGGCTGGAAAACCTAACAATGGATTCCTGATATTTCTCTCACCAGTACTAACATAACATTCTCTCCTTGCCTCCAGCTGCTATTGATTATCAACCCATTTGTGTAAGACATAGTCGGAAAGGATGAGTGCCACTCTCTCTGGTGTCGAACATTGGACATCTAGAATGACAGTCCGACGTGCTACCAACTGCGCTTTGACGACTGTACAGTCTGATCAGAGTCTTCACTAAGCGCTATGAATATAACTTCTGACCCAAGTGTTCTCTTAAAGATCAGTGATTTACCTAAATACATTGTGGTGCTGTCTAGGCTTCTGAAAATCTAACAATCACGCAAACATGAAATTGTCGCAAACATCACGACAGACTCAATAAATATTAGAGCTTGTGCGTGACATTTCCAACAATTTCACTTGAGGGCAATATAAAGACTAAGATCAGCCTGTACATTTGTACAGTTTGATCAGAGTCTTTACTACCAACTTTATAGATAGCTACGGACGTGTAGTTTCTTTTTACAATTTCAGAATTGTTTTAAGCACACTGTATGGTTGTAGAAGCTGCTAAATGTCAAACCGTCACGCACACATGAAATTGTTGGAAATGTCACGCACATGCTCAATTACTTTTATTATTGTCATATTATTTTGACTTGTCCATCTTCACATCACACCCAGTATTGTTTCTCCATCAGTGTAGGAACCTGGTAGTGATGGAAGGGGCTGTTGGTGTGCATCACGAATCCGGGGTTGTCGTGCACGTGCAGGGGAAGATCCGGGAAAGACCTTGACATCGGAGGTTTCTCGTGCAATGGGTAGTTGTCCCAGTACAGAGAGCCCATCTGAGAATTTGGCTGAAAAATAAACATACATTTTGATTTTAGTCGAGTAAATCGATATTAAGGCGTTTTATTTTATGAAAACAATATTTTGTAGGCGACTTGGTCGAGATTTATTTTTTAAACGCAGGCCTGCAGAGTCGCCTATAACGATAACTAAGACAACAAAATTATAACACGGTGTAAATATATTTCATTCCAGGGGTCAAGATAAGACGGGGTGAAGCTAAGCCGCTTTCAACAATCTTTCAGTTATATCGCGGCGTCTGGGGACCTTAAAATATATTTCCTGGTATTTCTCTCACCAGTAATATTATAATTACATCCTTTCCTAGCCTCCAGCTGCTATCTCACATGGGTCTACAATTATCAACCCTTTGGTGTGAGACAAATAGTCAGAAAGAATGAAACGATATTTTGTGGGCACTGATTTGAATCGTTGAATTTTTGTCCTGAAATAGCCGGTGTCTGGGCGATGAAAAATAGGAATCGCCGATCTGTCGGCGGCACCGATTTCTATGTGATTTTAACAAGAAGTAGAGACAGAGATGTGACACAGTAGAATATGAACAAAGTGTTAACAGTGTTACACCGACTTCAATGCCGACGCTCAGAGCCAGAGTAACTCCATATTCTTAGAAAAATCGACCAAGATAAAATATACGTAACATCTATAGTAAAAAAAAAAACTTAATGCAGATATATCTGTGCTTAATTTTCTATAAAGTTTTGTTACTCAACTGAATATTTACTCCACCTCATGGTTGAATTACAGATTTTTCTTATCTTAAACATTACTTGGAATGAGAAAAATGAACCTTTTTGCCAAATCGTTAAATGTCAAAGGTCATCTCAAGTGTTTACACAGAAATAATTTAATTCAAGATTCATGCATTGACTGAAATATTGGTTTTTATTACTCGAGGTAAACAATTTTACGCCGCTTTTTTGTAAGCTTCCGCGAAAAGTAGTCCCATAAACAACCATGTACTTGAGGTTGAATCTTTACATTTTCTTTTGAAGAAATTAAATATGAAGATGATGTTTGTTGATTTCATGGATATTTGAAACTAAAAACGTAATCACACTCATGTTTGAATCCGCTTCGCGTATTCATACAGTGTGAGTAGGCCTTTAGTTCAATACCTCCATGAAATCAACAATCATTCTTTTCATCTCTTTAAATGATAAATTCTTCAAATGAAAGTTTGAGTACATTCTCAATTGCACAGGCTGACTAAGATCGAAACTATTCGCGCCTGGCTCATTTTCTCATTCTAGAATGATCAATCCAACTTCCGGTGTAAGATTTCTAGATATTCGCCCTTTGATTTTTACTGCAACCAATATATTTTTCAAATATCTATTTATTACCAATTGGAGGTAATAAAATATTGATATTTCGAACGAATCCAATTTTTTCTCATTTCCATCATTTAAGACAATTCTACGCCGTACTTTTATATGAAACAAATTTGTAATATTTTATTTTGAGGATGCTACCGAAGCAATTCTAAGTTATTTAAATAAGGAGTAATTTTTATCGATTTGCATGAAGTTTTCGTGCAACTTTAACGATTTCGATACGTTTCAAATGATTTTCTGTGCGTTATAACGATTTGAGTGACTGATAAACGGACTGTAATAATCACCTGACTGCTCGTTGCTGTTGCGGTCGTGTTAGTAGACTCTTGCTCTTCGGCATGGACCCAGCTTTCCTGAGTCCCAGCAGTCATGCTGGTTCCCGCAACACTGATAATCTGCGGTGTCGGGTCAAAGGTCGAGTTGGGTCGCATCGACGATTCATCCACTGGGCGGATACTCGACATCTCATCCACGAGTTTTGATAGGTCCTCCGGGCTCATGTGACCACTTGGATCGTTACTGATTGGCTGTGAACGGAAATTCGTATTACTAGGATAAGTCGAGGTATTTCCGCTGCCGACATTTGGCAGCATTGACGTGTTGTCGGAGATCTGGGTATCCGAGGACTCGAGACTGCTATGGTTTGTATAGCTCACTATCTTGGTGAGCGGATACGTCAGGTAGGCGTTCGGTACGACAATGCTGTTGTTGTTCGGATCATCGTGCAGTACATTCTGCTGACTGAAGTGAGCTATACTGCTAGGGAGACTGCTGAAGTACTTGCTAGAAGGCTCTGTAATACTTGTCTGGCCTGATTGTAAGTAGCTGGAATTCTTGTCTCCACTCTGCTGCGACGATGTCTGGAAAGATGACTCCGGAAATGACGTACCATATGACGTCATATTTCGATCTCCTGTACTATGAGATAGGGAATGTAAGGTGTGTGAGTTTGGGCTGGACGGGTAGCTAGTAAACACGGAACCTGAGTATTGGGAATGCATAGTTCGACGACCGCGGATCGACTCCTCGCTCTCGGTCTCACACTCTGTTGTCGGAGTGTTGTTGTTCGGGTAGAAAGGTGAGTTTTGATTTTGATCCAAATTGTTCATCTTCCCGGGCAAGTACTCTTCGAGTGACCTTCTAAAATGAGGTTTGCCTCTTGGATCCGCGTACATCGACTCCACGTGCGAGTTTGATGGCGTCATCCACGTGATATGGTACGGTGAAAATGACGGTTGATGGCTCAATTCAAAGTTTCTGGATAACTCGGACAGCTTCACAGAAGAAGGAGAGTCAATTTCGTCGATAGGCGACAGAGGCTTCGTTCCTGGTCTGCCGACGGGATTTCTATGCTGTGGGTACCCACGAATATGATTCCCATCCCAGTGATAATTGAATTTATTTGGCCTGTTCAAGGGAATGACGTTCACTCTGCCGATCTTCGACATGTTACTAATATTGTTCGTGTTTTTAACGTTTATCTTTTCGTTTAGACTATTACGCAGCGGCAACGTTGACCTCGTGGAATCTCGGATCGCGTCGAGATTATTTCTAGCTGACCTTGACCCCCGATAGCTTCTCTGGAAGGACGGATGATCTCGGTGAAGGTGCAGGGTCCGTTTGTCGCGCCATTTATTCCACCACAGACAGAGCCCGACTCCGATCAGAAAGACGCAGATCATGATAATGGGTATGATCAGACCCCAGCTAGGACCGTCAGCGTCGTCATCGTGGTTTGGATCTGTTGTAGTCGGGAGAGGCCTGACACCGAGAATGTTGGAGTTGGCGAGACTTGGGGTAGTTGTGTCTGGAAAACAACGCATAAGCATCACATACGGTTACATGTACTTGTGTCTTTCATTCGGAACACCACTCGGCCAATCTCACGATCAACCTCGGATGTACATAGACGGACTATTTTTAAAAATTACGCGAAACCCTTGAAAAACTTGATGACGTCATTAAAATGGCGTTAGCCCTCGAAACTTTGAGTGAAAACATTCGACGTCGTCGTAGCTACTCGTTTAAGTCGGTGCTGTGAAACCATCGTATCCTAATATAAATATCTTTAGATTCTTAGATAACGGCTGAAAAAAAATCTTAATTTTTGAGAATGATTTGTCATTCTCAAAATTTAAGGTTTTTCAGCCGCTATATACTGTAATAGATATAAATCTACAGTGCTAGTTTTTCTTACACTGTTTCCGTTTAACAAAATGCACGATTTTGTTACATACTCATCCGCCTTACATACATCCGAGGTATGTTGTAGTTTACGGAAATGGCCGAGTGATGTTCCAAATGATGTGTCTTTATGTAGGTATTGGATAATACAAATGAATTGAATGATTGAATGGAGTTTTACTCCACTTTCAACATTTTTCAGTTACATGTATATCGTGGCGGCTGGAGCACCTAACACTGGATTCCTGATATTTCTCTCAACATTACACCCCGCCACATCCTTTCCTAGCCCCATGCTGCTATCTCACATAGGTCTACGTTTATCAACCCATTGGTGAGAGAAAAAAGGTCGGAAAGATTGAATGCTGCCGTCCGGGATCGAACCCTGAACCTCTAGACTGATAGTCCGTAGAGCTTCCAACTACGCTTTGACGGCGGCTTTATAATGCAAAAGAAACAGTTAAAATGGAGATACAGTAAGTGACATCGTGGATTTTGACATTTGCCTCAATCAAAACCATTCTAAATCGCTCACTCAGCGCTCCATTCATTCATTCATTCCAAACACTCACTCAAATCGATGAAAAACGCTCCAAAATCACAAAAAGATACAACCAACAGCTACATAAAAATTAAAAATCAATAAGAAACTACGATTTCACTGACAAAATTGAAATTTCAATCGTCTCATTGGTTCTTTACGAAATAGGAAGCTATTTTTAGAACTTGTATGCATATTTAATTAAAGGCAGGTAGTCATTCTGAACAAAACTTGCTATATAGGATTACCTCCCATTATTTCACCAAAAACTCGCTCCACGCACTCATTCGATTTCATTTCTTAGTCATTCCAAATTCATTCACCTTATCAATTTCACGATGTTGTTAAATGTAGTTCAGACAAAAACTTTAAAGTACTTTTAAATTCACCATCTTTGTAATAATGGATACATTTAGAGATCGCGAATACACGTTCTACATTTTACGGTTATATCTGCATTAGCAAGAGATATGGCAAAGGGGATAGAAATATTCAGGATAACGAAAACAATGACGTCAAAACTTAAGGTGTAGTGACAATAGCTCGACTTTTTATTTCAAAACAGCCATTCTAGTGAGTGATGGGTTAATACGCGATTCTCTTTTAAAAGCTGTACTTCATAACCATGTGATTTTGTCAAAGGAAAAGATTGAAGAACAAGAGTGCCGCTGACACAAGATACACCGACGCAAGGCTAATTGTTATGAAGTTTAGTTTAGTTTGAATGGGTTTTACGCCGCTTTCAACAATTTCGCAGTAATATCGCGGCGGCCGGAACACCCAACAATGGATTCCTGGTATATCTTTCACCTGTACTACCATTACACTCTTTCCTAGCCTCCGACTGCTATCTCACATAGGTTTACGATTATCTACCAATTGGTGAGAGACAAACATCGGAAAGGATATTTGCCGCCACCGGGGCTTATTGTTATGAAAGCCCCCCCCCCCCCCCATTTACTGTGATGCTGCATGGTATGAATGAGTTGTGGAAATATGCTCCTGTTCATAACATGATAAATAAACTCTGAAATTATCTACCTAATCAAATCTTAAATAAAGAGTTGATTTCTTTCATCCACATACAGACATACCAAGGGCGTAGCTCCCATTACGCAAATTACGCAAGTGCGTAGAAGAAATAATGCTCTGTTGAAAAATATAGAGGATGAATGATCAAAGCATCGAAACTACAGCTTATTCAAGCTGTAGTTACGATGTTTTTATTATTCACAAACGCTCAATTTATAGAAAGGGAGCGGAAGGGGGGCATTCTTCTTTTGTCAGGGTTGTCATATAGCCTTTATCCTATATATTCTTTGGTTGTCGCATTCTGAGTGCGTAAAGCTTTCAAAGTCCTAGTTACGCCTATGCATACAAAAAATTGACATGAAAGCCTCTTTTTTTCTCTGACAAGGCAAAATTTTACAAAACCCCAGAAACATGCATAAGATCAGGAGACTACGCATATTTTGTGAAATATTCCTAAAAAATTGTCCATAATGGAAGGGGAAGGGGCGTTCACAAGAAATTGGACATAAAGGCCAATTTTTCCATGACGCAGCAGAATTTCACAATACTCGGACTTCGTGTGCATGGTAAGGTGACAAGGAGTATTTTGTGAAAGTTTGATCCAAATCGGTTGCATTTACAAAAAATTAGAGATGAAGTTTCCTTTCACCACGACACGGCTGAATTTCTCCAAACAGCCATAGTGTGCACACGGTCAGGTGAATATGGACATTTCGTGCAAGTTGCATCCAAATCGTCTATAAATGAAGAATTGATTGCGTTTACAATAGATTTGACGTGAAGGCCCCCTTTTCAATGGCAATTATTAATCCCACCACACCTCGATAATATACAGGTGACTAGGAACATTTTTTGAAAGTTTCATTCAAATCGGTCCATAAATGAAGGAGTTGTATTTACAAGAAATATGAGGCCCCGTTACCATAACACGGCTCAATTTCACAAATCGCGACAATATGCACAAGGATAGGTGACTAGGAATATTTCTGAAAGTTTCATTCAAATCGGTCCTAGCGTAGGGACGGATGTACGTACGGGCGGGATTACAAGTGCATTTACGTCGGGGCGAACGGACGGACAACCGGAGAGGTGATTAATCGATTTATCATTTTACGTCCACCTTCGGCGGCATAAATATAGGATAGATCTAATCGTTTGTTTCAGTGTAAGATCGATTTTTATTTCACACCTAAACAATTTAGACCAATGACATCGCTTATTTTGCATCACGTGAGAAAGAAATATCTAAATCCAGATTGTACAACCAGAACGAGGCTACTGTGCAATACGGATTTTATTCCAAAACGAGGCAACCTATATTGTACGATGAAAGTGAGGCAAGCTATATTGTACGATGAAAGCGAGGCTGCAGTCCCGAATATAGAAATCCCCACCTTTCGCAGCCTTTTCAATGTATCAAACCCTCTGTTCGGAGGTATTGAAACAAGTTTGATCTTGAGAAGATTATTGATTTCTTAATTTGATACATTTGTGTAGCAAGTAAAAGAAGAATGTAAGTGACAAAGACTGAGGGACACAAAATTGTTGTTTCTTGATTTAAGATTATCATTTGTTCACATGAAAATGTATATTTCAAGCGACGACGGGTAGTCAACCTGTTTTATGTTAATTACATATTATGATCAGTAAGCACTTATCGACTTGACACATGAAATAAACATTTCACATTTCACGTGGAATTCTGTTTTTAGAACAAATGTTTGTTTCAATTTCATCATGTTCATAGTGACTTGCATTTGATGGCCCTATCCGGATCATTTTGGATTTTTTCCCTTTGCCTCTCTCAAATGCAGAAAATCGTTAATTGTGGAACTTTCAGTGAATGGTGTGAAATAAAGATGTCATTTAACATGATCCAGTACAATACTGAATTCATTGGGTTCGTACCCTGCAGAACCAGTCTATATTTTGACTCGGATGTCGCCTCGTCAAATATAGACTGGTTCTGCAGGGTACTCATCCAATAGAATTCAGTATTGTACACGATCATGTTAAATAACCTCTTAATATTTCATTTAGTGAACAACAAAAGCTATATTTTCACGAGTGGCAGAGCCACGAGTGAACATATAGTTTTTGTTGTTCACGAAATGAAATATTAATCGATCTTACTCGAAAAACAAACGATTATTCTATTTCTTTTATGCAAAAATGAGATAAAATGTAATATTTCTAGGACATATTATCGTAAAGCGCGTCATTTTGCACGTGATTGCTATGCAACGTTCATTGTGACGTCACTTATTTCGCCCCGCATAGATGACGTCAGATAGGGTGAAATGCACAAAAGCAGGGTATAAAATTTTGATAATTTCACTGCTTTTGCAATCAGATTATCAAGTGAAAATCTACGTTATTTCTCGATAAACCACCGAAAAGCATTAAAGAAAAGGAGGATAATCGTTTGTTTCAGTGTAAGATCGATTTATATTTCATTGAGTGAACAAAAAAAGCTATATTTTCACGAGTGGCAGAGCCACGAGTGAAAATATAGCTTTTGTTTTTCACGAAATGAAATACAAATCGATCTTACTCGAAAAACAAACGATTATTCTATTTCTTTAATGCAATAATGAGACAAAATGTGAAATTTCTAGGACATATATTCGTAAAGCGCGTCATTTTACGCGTGATTGCTATGCAACGTTCATTGTGACGTCACTTATTTCGTCCCGCATAGATGACGTCAGATTGGATGAAATGCACAAAAGCAGGGTATAAGTTTTTGATAACTTCACTGCTTTTGCGGTGAGTTTATCAAGTGATAATCTACCGTTATTTCTCGATAAACCACCGAAAAGCATTAAAGAAAAAGGAGTAATTGCCTAGTTTTTACTTGTTACAAACGAATTTTCTTTTTCCATTTGTTTTTTCTCATTAATTTGTCATAGGCTCTATGCCTCGAATTGTCCCTTCTTAAATTCATTGTCTGTTAAAATGTTTAAGAATGGACATTTTTTTCAGAAATGAAAGGTCTCCTATTTAAAAAAGACACTTTTAACGAGAATGGAGAATTTTGAAAATTAACAAGAAACTTGCAAAATCGATTTATCATTTATCGTTCATTGATAAACCTTTTTTTTTCTTTTTTATTTATTTATCTATTTATTTTTTTTACTAATTTCTAGAAATTAAATAAAAAGTTTTATTCCTTGCTGCGATCAATTTTGAGTTATTAGATATATCAGTATCATGTAAACTTCACTCAACATAGTCTTCAAGGGAAAAAAGCTAATCTATGGAGAAGTTTCTGTTTTAGTTTATCGATGTATGAAAATGAAAAAAACTAATCACATTTAACTAAAAACCCGTTTCGCGTATTCATACAAGATGGTTTCTAGTTTCGTTCCTCCATTTCCTTAAATGTCTAAAACTTATGATGAAATATCTGAAGCAATTATTATGATTAAGCGAGGATAATAAGCATTTAGATTACGAAAGTTATTGTTTTTTAACTAGTTCTGTTAGAGTAACGATATACCCATTTCTTTTGCAAGAGAAATAAAACATTTATTCGAAAGTCTTGCAAATTTTAAGAACGCAAAATGTAATAAAAAAAAAACATAAAAATGTAGTTTTTTTAAGTTGTGACCAAAAAACAATTTTTATTCCTCACTGCGATCAATTCCGAGAAGGAAGCTACTTCGATAATTTGTAAGCTTGCGTTTAACGTAGTCTTTATATCTATATGTGACCCGTCATGCGAAAAAGACCATCTGGGTTGTGCGTAAAGTGTCGATCCCAGTCTGACTGCGAGGATTGCGCAGACTGACTAGGGTCGAATCTTTTCTAAGTTTGCTTATTTTCTGAATCTAGAATGATCAATCTATCTTACTGTGAAATAACTTTTGATGTGCGGCCTCTGGTTGACCTATGCTGGACTCAATCTCTTTCAAAAATTTATTTTACAGAGTTCCCAGACGGTTCATTTTCGCGTGACGGGTCACATATAAACACTGCCTAACTCCCTTTCGGGTATTACTTGCAGGTCGAAAGGGAAAAATGATATACGAAGAATACATTTTTTTAAGGTCATTGATGTATGAACATAAAAAAAACTAAATCAGATTTAAGCATGAACCCGCTTCGCGTATTCAATTTTGACAACTAAAAATACAATAAGAAAAATAATGAAATGAATAATTGTAAATATTTACCTAAATTTCTTGAAAAAATTCCGTCCCAGTCCATTTTTTACAATGAACATTTAATAAATTAAATGCAACACAAAAATAACAGACTTTTGGCCCTTATTGATGAGGACTACATTTTCAGTGCGTTGAAGCATAGAAAAGGTTACGGTATACATGTATTATAGTTGTGAGTTGTTTTTACGTATTTACTCGGGATTCGCACTTAGAATTAATTGAGAAAGCCCATTCACCCATGAAGAGTAGAGGGATGGTAGATGAGCATACTCGATTTTTAAAATGTTTCAACCTGAATTTAAACACATATTTGATTATCCCTTCATTCAGGATAAAAAACGATGCAAACTGTTTGCGAATTATATCCCGCTTTGCACGCAAGTGTACGTGCAAAGCTGGGTATAATTTGCAACCATTTTGCACCGTTTTGTCATCCTGAACTCAGGACATTTCTTGTAAGAAACTTGCCCATTATAAATTATCTTTATCTCAATTATCAAAGACTGAAGCTGTTCATGGTAAGTGTTTCTGGTGTTATTTATATCTATTTCTTTAATTCTTTTCGGTGGTTTATCGAGAAATAACGGTAGATTATCACTTGATAATCTTACCGCAAATGCAGTGAAATTATCAAAAACTTAAACCCTGCTTTGGTGCATTTCATCCTATCTGACGTCATCTATGCGGGGCGAAATAAGTGACGTCACAATGAACGTTGCATAGCAATCACGCGCAAAATGACGCGCTTTACGAAACTATGTCCTAGAAATGTCACAATTTGTCTCATTTTTGCATTAAAGAAATAGAATAATCGTTTGTTTTTCGAGTAAGATCGATCAATATTTCATTTCGTGAAAAACAAAAGCTATATTTTCACTCGTGGCTCTGCTCGAAAAACAAACGATTATCCTCTATATATTTTCAGGGGCGTGTGCAATAAGTTTCGAGCATTCAGACTGGCTGGTAATTTGGATTCATTTCTCAGTGAAAACTATTCATATTAATATTATTAATTTGGTTAACTTGAGCCGTAAAGAAATATAAGGGATATAAGGGAAGTGTGTCTTAAAATAGAGGAATCAGATGATTTTGTCATTCAAAGTGGATTTTCGTTTCACACCACCGGGATTATAAAAAAGGGGCCTTCTTTGAACTGCGAAAATAGTGGACCCTGGTAAGACTGTGTGACTGCGCGGAATGACCAGGATCTACCTTTTCGCAAATGACGATTTTTTTAAATCAAGAATGATTAATCTACCTTCCTATGGAATCATTCTAAAAGAACATTTTTTGATTGACCTTTGCTAAATCCAATCCGTTATCAAAATGAGTATTTTTACGGAGGCCAGTGATGGTTCTTTTTCGCGGACGGGTTACATATGAATGTTTCACAGAAGCATCGCCTTGAGGGACATTCGTGTAACAAAGAAATTATAAAATCTTCGCCGATTTTATTGTTAGAAAAAAGTACAATTACATCAATTAATGTTTCATTAGGAATTAAGTTATTATCGTTAATCAAGTATTTCATGTTGATTTAATTAAAATAAATTTCGACTTCATAATAACGCTCGCATAATGCGAAGACAGTAAATCTTTCTGCGCAAGCGTGTACGTCTAGTAGGATAGTGCGCACGCGCAGTGACGTTCCGATTACGAGGATTTGTCACGTGGCATTTCTTTTATCTGTTTAAGTCATGAAATGTAAAATTTAAAAACTAATCACTGCTTATGAATTGACTTCATTTTACAGTGAAAGACAATTATTTAGCGTTGAGACACACTGTTGAGTCAGTTTTGGATTGTATTTTAAATCTTGTTAACGATAAATAATGGCCGAGGTTAAGGCTCTTCCACTAATCTTGTTATACAATCTTAATCGACACGTGTAAGGAAGTCAGGTGGTTGTTCAACTCTGTAGTTAAATTTTGAATTCGTGTAGATTTAAAAAAAAAATAATGATATTCCTACGATAACCGGCTGAGAACTCGATTTGAATGTGGTGAACCGAAAACTTGGAAGAGAATAGAAAGGGGGGGGGGGGGGTATTTATTATTCCAGTGGTTGCAACAAGAGGCCTGTTTTAAAAACCCTCTTACGATAATTAAAGTTCTTAAAATTCATGTGAAGTGTTTGAGACCCAATGTTTAGGGCACTGCATTTGCCAAGAAAAAGCAGTATTGTTAGGTATATTATATACCAAATAAAGCTATACAATGTAACACAAGCAGTTAAGCAACATATGACTGCCATATCTATAGCGGTATAGCCCAAACATTGTGGAAAATGGCCAATTTGTAAAGAAAACAAGCAACTGCATGATGGTTGGATAAAATTGGCTTATAATTTTACAAAATACAGTCTAAATTACTACCCAGGTACTACTATAACCGTTGGTATAAAAACTCGGACCCAAAATGTAGTAATGCAAGCAATTTATTTTGACTTATTTTATAAACACATGGTCCATATTTGTCATTCTAATTTCGTAAACGTGTAGATATACGAGGGATGATCCAGAAGTTCGTATAATTGGCCCATAACTTTGGCATTTCTAACTTGTCCAGTGTAATGATTTTAGTGTGAGAAGTAAAGTATCTACAAAGAGCACAAATATTATTATTTTAAGCGGTCTCAAATTTCGTCACCATTGTAACATATGTATGCTTAGGCGGGGGAGCGTAAATAATTGAAAATCTGTTACACAAATGAAAGTGTTCGTAAATTTTATTTGAAACTGCTTGCCAGAAGTATATTAGACGTAAATGGGGAATCAATTGTCATAGTTTGAACATTTTTGAAAGATTTCTAACGGACACAGATTATTTTTAAAAGGACTATATTTGCGAGTGAATAGTGATCTGATGTCAACACCAAAATGTGAATTCCGTTTATTTCTCGAATTTTGTAATGATCATGAGTCATTCACCACCCCAAACGATTCAGATAATTTGGAAAAAATTGTATTACGTCAAACGGAGAAGTTTTGCTTAAGTTACCTTGGCTATTCAAAGAAACCAATGCTTTATTAGAGGATTAAGAATGGTAAATTGGAGTTTCAACGAACGAAGTCGTCCAAATTGATTCTCATTTTTTTCCAAACATAAAATCCCAGCATCTGTCTCTACACTTGACTAGAAGGACTTTTCAACAAGAAATTGTAGACAAAATTGAATCCAAATGGAATGGGGATACTTTCTGCAAGTAAATCTATTAGGCACAGATAGGCATGCGATCTCCATTTGGAGACAATGTAGAAAAGAGTTAATAATGACGTCGCATTCGACGTTCTCGCTCCTCCGCCTACGTGCGGGGTCTATGAATCTAATTAGTCTCTATACAGCCTCTTTATAACTTACAAATTTGAAATTTTCCCCATTTTTCACACAGATAGTTCATTAAATAGATGTATAATTTTTATTTTGATAGTCATCTTTTTTTATAACCCCATTTTACGAATTTCTGGATTAACCCTCGTATGTAAAGTATGGTTTGTTATCACAACATATCTGGACATTAATAATTAATTTACCTGTAAGGTCGTTAAGCAATATATCAGTTTCTATTTAACAAAATTTTGATTATATAGAAATGTTTTACAGATCTCTTTGATAAAAAAAAACATAATTTGAAGTAAATCGCAGAAAATATTTCACAATATAATGGTGTGATATTGCACCATGCCAAACATCTATTTTAAAAACAGACCAAACCGGTTTGCCATGTTAGTTTACATAATAAATAGCAATTGTTTGTTTCAAAGGAGCCTTTTGAGAATTAGTTTTATATCTAAGGTTTTAGTAGCACCTAGTAGTAACTTTTGTCTACATTTTGATCAAATGTAGGCAAATTTTATCCAGTCGTAATGAAATTGTTGGTTTTGAACAAAATGTCCCTTTTCCATAATGATTTGGCTATTCTGCGATGGGAATGGGCCTCTGATGTTGTACAATTACTTGTGCTCATCTACAGCTTCAATTAGATATATTGTTTAGCAGGGCAAACTGTCTTTTTTGTAAATATAAGCAGCATTAAATTCGGTTCAAAAACTCTTTACATAAACCTTAATATATTACAAGTTTCGATACTTTTTCGTGAAAGTAACTGTATTTGTAGTGCACAAATCTGCTATATAGCTGCGCAATCAAAATATATCAAGAGGGCTATAAAAAAAATCCGGGCAACCAGAATGCTATTCTTTGATAAACCAAATTTGAATTTAAATTTGTACTGCTGTATCATATAAGGTGTAGGATTTAACATCCCGATTATTTTACGCATGCGTGTCAGCCGCTCGGTGATGGATCGTGTCGAGTAATTATTTCTTGTCTATGATTACTAGTCTCGCGCGTGCGCACAACCCATCCATTAAACGGAAATTGGTGACAACGTCTCGGACTTGACATGGCGGCCCCGAAATTCTCCGGACTGTTTTAATGGAAGATCATCTAAATTTAAGAGTAATCTGTTTAAATCTCTATTCCTTGGTCATGGGTTTCATAGGGAGTAGTCTTTTGATTATGTTTCGAAATGAACAAGGAATGGCACGTCTTCTCCGCAACGAATATTTAGAAAATAAGAATTGAAGGGGGTTCAACTTTTCGAAGATCCGAACTAAATCTCCTTTACAACATTATAAACCAGACCTCTTAATACAAGTAGTAAAATCGTAAATTTGACAATGTAAATGATTTTGAAGTGATGTTGGGTGAAATTAAATCAGTGGAACTAACGAGTTCTGAACGGAATTAAAGGGAGGTAATACAATATCAATAATTTCGTCCAAATAGGACGAAATCATTTTCTTTAATGCTTTTTGGTGGTTTATAGAGAAATAACGGTAGATAATCACTTGATAATCTCACCGCAAAAGCAGTGAAATTATCAAAAACTTATACCCTGCCTTGGTGCATTTCATCCTATCTGACGTCATCTATGCGGGGTAAAATAAGTGACGTCACAATGAACGTTGCATAGCAATCACGCGCAAAATGACGCGCTTTACGAAAAATTGTCCTAGAAATTTCACATTTTGTCTCATTTTTTAATTAAAGAAATAGAATAATCGTTTGCTTTTCGAGTAAGATCGATTAATATTTCATTTCGTGAACAACAAAAGCTATATATTCGCCACTCGTGAAAATATAGTTTTTGTTGTTCACTCAATAAAATATAAATCGATCTTACACTGAAACAAACGATTATCCTACCCCCTATTACCCCCTTTTAAAAAATGTACATAGATGACTTGTTTAATAAAATGGGTATTCAATGACCACTCATTCAATATCCTCTATGCATTTTTTGTTCGATTTGATTGAAGTTGTGAATGGTTGTGAACGATTCTGTGACGTTTTAAAATAGTTTCTGATCGTTTTGAAGGATTCAAGTCAATGGCAAGAATGCTATCAATGGGGCGCCGAGCGAGTAATTGATTAAGGTTTTGAACGGAATGACTGTTATTAATTGTTCGTGTTTCCTAACCAAATTCTGAAAAGATGGGTAATGGTTACTCCGAGGTAAGTGAAAATAATTCAAGGAAAATAAGACCTTTTATTTTTCATTAAAAATCTCACTACCAAATTAAAACACTCTTCTTTTTTTATATACCTACCAATTGGTCTCTGGCATTTTTAGCGCAATTTTAGTTCGAGCATTTTCGTGGATGGGAATGGGGACAAACGTTTGAAGACTGGGCGTCTCGCTAAGGGTAAAATGACTGTCGCGTTCTTGTGTGTTGGCTAAACGAATAGTCCTTTGGAAGTTAAAAATGGAAAAACGAATTTCAGACTCATTTTATCAAATTCAAAAAATATCCCGTTTTATCTCGTGGTTTTAGTTTTATGGTGCCATAAACAGTCTGGGAGATCCGTGTTTCGTGCTTTCTTCTTATGTTTCTATCTATTTAAACACTGCCGCAAATTCAGTTATGATCTAAACAACAATGATTCAATGCTAAGATCACTCGCCATTTAAAAGTACATAAATGCTTACAAGAAATATTTACTTATTCTATTTTAGGTTTCTATGAAAAAAAGTGTGTTTCTGAAACACGAACGCCCAGAAACAGCATTTTTCAGAACTTTTGCCTTGACAGGTGACCTTGACCCTGTCACATGACATTGACCTCAGTACCAGCAGTATTTTTTTTAAGTTTTGGTTAAGAGTAAATGATATAGTGCATGTGGCGACATTGTTTTACAAACGGGATTAAATATTTCGCACAAAAATATGATCGATGGCCCATTAGCCCATTGGTTGATAATCGTTGACCTATGTGGGATAGCAGCTGGATGCAAGGAATTTAATTGATTGATTGAATGGAGCTTTACGCCTCTTTCAACATTTCTTCAGTTATATTGCGGCGGTTGGAGCACTTTACTATTGATTCCTGGTATTTCTCTCACCAGTACTACCATCACATCCTGTCCTAGCCTCCAGCTGCTATCTCACATAGGGTACGATTATCAACCCTTTGGTGAGAGACAAATAGTCGGAAAGAATTAGTGATATGACTCTAAGATGGTTAAAAGTGGCGTAAAACCCCATTCAAACAAACAAACAAACAAAATAATGCGATGGATAAATTTCGAGAAATGTGTCGACCGAGCCTGTAGGAATTAGATGGCAAAGTGGATTTCTTTGAAAATGGCGTCATTCCTTTACTTCCCGTTTTAGGTTTAATTCTATAATTTCATAGCATTAACTCTTACAGAAAATTGTCCGTGTTATTTATCTTCTTTGATTCATTCCTTAAATATATACCGTCGATCGAAATTAACCAACGGTTTGTTTAAGGAGGCATTACCGAACTTAATTTTCAATGTTTCCGAGAAAATACCCTGTCATCACACACATATGTTTATTAATAACTTATAAGTTTTAAATAAAGATATAATCCATTCCTAGGCCATATCAAATACTTCATTCACCTGTTATATCCTGAGACCAACGGACAGTAAAATGACGTCACTATCGAGAAGTCCCCTTCGATGACACCGCGCGATCATGTGTATTTCCGTTTATTTATCGTCACTACCGTAGCACATGCCTGAGTGACGCCCCTAGAAGATGGTTAGTTGTTACGGGGAATAGTGCAAGGAAACATGACGAAACTACTGCTGAGATCCGCCATGGTTCTTTTACACGCTCGGTGTAAAGCACCGTCTCACGTGGCCTCGTTTTAACGTCTCATCCGAAAGACAATTAGTTTTTGTTAGTGTGCCAGCACGGGTCTGAACCCACGCCGTCGAACTTCAAATGGTTTTGAAGTCCGGTGCTCTACCAACTGAGCTAATCGGGCTGGCAATCGCGCGATCATCCATAGATAATTGTGCATAGCTTACCACCCCAGGAACAGATTTTATTTAGGGTCGATTCCAATCCAAAATCTTTATTTTTCAATGAAAACTAAAATGTTATTGGCACTCAATTGAATCGTCTCGATGAGACGATTCAAATGAGTGATAACAACGTAGGACCTGTGCAAGTGTTATTACAATTATTCGAATCTTAACGTTACGAAGTATATCTAAAGGCTTCCTTCATGGGCCAAAGCCTAAAATTAACGCCTGCCACATTCGCCAGGAAAGACATTCTTTGGACAGAGGTTGGTGCGTTGAGTTCAATAATTTCAAAAGTTGACAAACATGCCGGATTGTTGAAATATCGCTTGTACAGACAAGTAACATTTAAGAGGTCGTTTTAGAACACCGTGGCAATAGGCTTTGGGGGGGTCTACCTATGGTTACATATAAGATCGTTAATACCTGTTGGCTCCAAATTAAGTTTCTATTTATATAAAAAAGATAGTTAAAGAATATGATCTTCAGTATAATTTCCATCTTAGGTTTGCGTTTGATGTCCATGGCATGTGGCCCTGAAATGGTCTTCTCATTTTTCAATATCACTAATTTCTAGACAATTCTCGTCTATAATTTGACATAGATTTTAAATTGGTCGAGCGGTGAGTAGTAATTAACAATCCTTTGGTCTTAATTTTCGAATAAGTAGGAGAGGTTTGAAAAAGGAAATTGCCTTTGTAGATACCAGGAAATACCTGCAGCATGAAAGGCCCCGGTTGGATAATATTGGACCAGTCTTATTGGCCTTTTCGAAGAATTGTGACCTCAAGTGACAATAGTACTCTTAGTAACATGGTAAAATTAACATTCACCTCAATCAAAACCGCTCTAAACCGCTCGCTCAGCGCTCCATTCATTCACTCTAAATACTAACTCAAACCATTCAAAACCGCTCCAAAATCACAGAAGATAAATTCCAAAACTACATTAAAAAAAGAAACCGTTCGAAAAAATCTACGATTTCATTTACTCAAATTGTTTTTTAAGCGTCTGGTTGGTTTGTGAGGACATAGAAAGTTTTTATATAACCTTTAGAAAGCTTTTATATAACCTTTATGTATATTTTATTAAAGGGAGGTAATACATTTCGATAATTTTGTTCATCTTGAACCATCCCCCCTCTTTAATTTCAATCAAAACTCACTCTTCTCGCTCATTCATTTTCATACAAAAATCATTCCATTTTCATTCAGTTTGTCAATTTCATGATGCACTTAACTATTACGCACAATTGGTTCTTACGAAAAGCGTTTGCGTAGTTACCTGCACGCAAAAACGCAGATGCGTAAAAGTCGTCAAAAAGGGACAGAGGGGCGGGGGTTGAAAGAAATAATAGAGATTTCATACAGTTTTGACGAGTATACGAACTAGGAAAGGGAATCATTTTTTTCTGTTGAGTACGAAAGACCTATGGTGACTTCTATTATTCACACTTCACGGTTCAAACTTCAAACATATGATATTGAAATGTGAAGTGTGAAGTGTGAACTATGAAATGTGAAGTTTGAAGTGTGAAGTGTGAACTGTGAACTGTGAAGTGTGAAGTGTGAAGTATGAAGTGTGAGGTGTGAACTTTGAAGTGTGAACTTTGAAGTGTGAAGTGTGAACTGTGAAAAGGGAAGTTTGAAGTGTGAACTGTGAAGTGTGAAGTATGAAGTGTGAAGTATGAAGTGTGAAGTGTGAACTTTGAAGTGTGTAGTGTGAACTTTGAATTGTGAAGTGTGAACATTGAAGTGCGAAGTGTGAAGTGTGAACTTTGAAGTGTGAAGTATGAAGTGTGAACTTTGAAGTGTGAAGTTTAATGTTCACAGTTCACACTTCAAAAATATTTCAATTGAAGTGTGAAGTTTGAAGTTTGAATTTAAGAAATGTCACATCCAGTTCACGCTCCAGAGATCACATTTCAAAGAAGATATTTTGAAGTGTGAAGCGTGAAGTGTGAATTAAAGAAGTCACCACCGGTCTTTCGTAGTTGAGAACGCCAGATCTCAACACAGGTGACATAATGAAAGCACTTATAGGGGGAAATAATGATTATGTTTCTTTCAAACATTTTCCAGGTCAAGTTTGAAACAAATATTACCAAGAATAATTTGTAAAAATGAAAAAAAATAAAATGTATCCTTTAACCCTTTCCTGTTCGATCCCTGCTTTTTACGTGCCTGTGATTTTATGATTGAAGAAACAGTGTGAAAAAAGAAGAAATTGCTTCTGACAAGCAATTTCTCCTTTTTCCACACTTTTTTCTACCCTACTGAATGGTTATTTCTCAAATTAAATCCACTTTTGATTTTCGTCTGCAAAACCTTTGAATTTGGACAGGTCCAAAATTTCGTAAAGCAGGAAAGGGTTAAGGTCATGTTAATGACTATATGAAAATGAAATTCTGTTGTAATTGGTACGATACTTATGAAATAAATTGGAAAAAATACACCCTCAATTTGAAAGGACATCTCTGAGGTGAAAATTTGTCTTTGTATAAAAGCATTGCAAATAACATTTTTCAGTATTACAATATTTCATTGGCTATAAGAAACACACCCCTATTACATCCTTTTGATTACATGCCAATCAACCAATCAAATTCGCTCGAACCATTAGGATTGATTGTTTTTCAACAAAACAATACGGATATTAATGAAAGTTGACAATTGTGTTTCTGATTGAGAAGGTTAGAAACGTTTGAGAAACTCCCTTTAATCAAAACAAATGACTTATTATTCCAAGAAAATGGTTTAAATTAAAAGTCACGAATCATAAATCTAAAAAAAAAACACAAGAAGCGTGACGGACTACCGTCACGCTACCTGTGGCTATTTATAGATTTATACCAACATCATCTCTGTGGCTATTTATAGATACCGTCACGGCCCCTGGTGCTATTTATAGATCTTTACCGACATCGTCTCTGATACTATTTATAGATACCGTCACCGTCATTGAGGCTATATTTCTATTTGATATTGGTTATTATAGTTCGGCAAGAAAGAGTGAGGTCCGAGAAACCGTAATCTCCTATTATGTTCATTGTACAATTGATCCTTGATCACTCACTTGAAATTGCAGGTCTATTGCTTAAGACTGCCAACCGAGTGGTGAAACTAAGACTTGTGACGAAAATCCATCACAATGAATGGCGAAACACAAATCCAAGACCGTTAAAGGGACTGACCTTCGCGAAAACGTGGAACATCCACTAACCTTAATTTATAAGCCCCTTCAAATTAATAAGAAGAAATTTAATTTTAAATACCATACCGGTTTTCTTATATAAGATTTCTCCTAAAACAATAAAAATCTCACACCTGTCATTTAAGTTCAAAGAAACATCGAAATTATTTTTAATAAGCACTTAACCCAGTGACCTAGTCTTTGAAATTTTCCTCTGATAAAAGTCCGAATCGCCGTGACATTTTTCAAAATTTCCTTTTTATGTATTTCATCTGAGTATTTCAAACCTATACGTACTTGGCGTTTATTTCCGCTAATTTACCGTAAATATCGTACATGTGTGTGCCTTTATTAGACAGTTTTTTATCGCCAGAAAGCTACGGTTGTCGCTAGGCGAAAGTGGTTTGATATATTACGTATCACTTACCCTGCGTTCAGGATCACACAGTACGCCAATTATATCCCGCTTTGTAAATATGGCCATAAAGGTAACTGCGCAGTCCGAGGCGCTCATGTCATTAGCCCAAATTAGGATTAAACTAAGGATTGTTATTGAACATGTCCTGATTATCATTCCTGTGACGTTTGCATGAATTCTGACCTGCCGTTTCAGAAAATAATTTTCTTTAATTTTAGCCATTTGGTGCCATTTTTGGTGACTCGACCGCCAGAAGTGCCTATTTTTAAAGGAGTAAATAAATGAATCTGAAAAAGTATTCCTTATCATCATTCCTGTGAAATTGATTGAATCATGGCAAGTAGTTTAAGAGATTTATTTTATTATTATTATAATTATTTATTTCACCAAATGGCTACGTTTTTTTGTGACGCGACCACCCGTAGTACTCATATAAGCAGCCCAATTAGGAATTAACGGAGTAATCTGAAAGAGCATAATCCTGATTATTGTTCTTGTGAAGCGTGGTGGAATTCTGACCAGTACTTTTAGCTGAGAAGAATCTGCTTATTTTACCAAATGGGGCAACCTTTCGTTGTCTCGGTCGTCTGTAGGGCCAATGTTATCAGCCCAACTAGGATTTAATGAAGGAATCTGGAAGAGGTTGTCCCAAGCATTATTGATGTGTAATTTAGCTGATATCTGACCAGTAGTTCCAGGGCACGAGGTTATAAATCTTTTCTCAGACTCCATTGTGAATTTTCTCAAATTTTAAATTTAAATAAATGTATCAAAATAAAAGATAATATTAATAAGCTGTTATTTATAACAACTTATTAATACTATATTTTATGTTAATACATTAAAATAAGTTCTAAAACAAAATGACGGTTTTAATCTCCAATTAAAATTTGATAAAATTTTGAAATGAGTATAACAAAATGTTTTATAACCTCGGGCCCAGAAGAGATGATGATGTACGAAAAGGGAAACGGAAACGGACGGACACACGACGGACACCAGACACCAGACTATGACAGTGGCCCCGCTGATTAACATCCACTGTACTTAATGAAAAAAAACCCATTTGCAACTGGTTTAACCCTCCTGTTTTTTCAAATTTTGGACCTGTCCAAATTCAAAGGTTTTGCAGACTAAAATTCAAAGTGGATTTAATTAGAAAAATAACCATTCAGTAGGGTAGAAAATAGTGTGGAAAAAGAAGAAATTGCTTGTCAGGAGCAATTTCTTCTTTTTTCACAATATTTTCTCAATCATAAAATCACATGCACGTAAAAAGCAGGGATTAAACAGCAAAGGGTTAAGAAGTGGTGTGTTCTTTACGTTTCTTGTTGTTGTAAACATTCTTTTGTAACAATATTTCGAAACCATACTAAATTTAGAGCAGTATTCTATCACTAGTTCACAAATTTGTTAAATAAATGCATGGTATCTTTCCAACTTTTTTACACTTTGCTTATGGGGATCGGCACCAAGTTACAAGAAAAATTCACAAAACGCTACAAGTTTATCACGTGCAGCAGAGCCACGTGAAAAATTATAATGAAGTAAATTGAATATAGCCCGAGAACCGTAAATGGGGTCTATTAGATGAGAATTTGATTACATTTAACAAAGGTATCTTCTGTAAACCACGTCTTAATTGATCCTATTTACAGCCAGCATCTTTTCTCATACTTTCCATTAGAGATAAAATGGCGACGCTGTTCCGACAATTAGCCCTCCAGGAAAACGAGAGTGTCTCTTCGGAATGAAATATCAAAGCTGCACTATAGGAAAACGGGTATTAAGCCTTGGCATATTGTACCAGGAATATTCCTGTTTTGTTAGGAGGTACAGAAAAAGATCAGACTGCACATAAGTGCAGTCTGATGTTAGACTACATCACCTGTTTCTTCTGATTGACCTAATTTCTGCAAAGACTTAATGTCCAAGAGAAATGTGGGTATATAATTCATTTTTTCAGAGCCTTTAGGACTTTGATTTTAACAAACTTTTGCAATTTTATTCAGTATGATAATGGTTATGGCCACTTCATTGGTGTTTCTACAAAAACTGTCTACAGTATAGTCCGTTCGACGTCTATATGGACTAACCTCTTCAAAAATTACATAAAACTGCGTTTGAATGAAGTATTTGTATGTGGTAAAAGATTTTTTGAACATAAAATGGTTTCAAAATAATGATTTTGACTATCTAGTTAGTGTTAATATTTTCGCATTTTCCGCTGTTAAACACGAGGAGTGATGAAGACTGTTTAGTAGTAAGATCATGTAAAAATATAGTAAAAACACATGCTTTTATACTAAAGATTTGACAGAAGAAATGTCCATTGATTAAGCTGAAGTTACGAGGATTTGGTTACCAATCCATGATTTAAGGTCTCGATTTATTTATGTCGACTCTCTTTGGAAGTAGGTTATTTTAGATAAATCTCATTTCCCTTAACCTTAAGTGCAACGAACCATTACTTAGGCTCCGCCCTGCCAGGGCATAAATCATGGATAATACTCGCCTGCTTATCTAATTTCCCCCATGAAAATCCGAACAACTTCGCTAGATCATGCTTTTTGATTGGTCGAAATATCTGAATATAGAGTTCATCTCAGAATAGATAAAAACAATTATCAATTTTCTAATCAAACGGTTTTTGAATAAAGAGAAAATACACTCAGATTTGTTATTCTAAGTAAGTAAATGTCTTAGACAAAATTAATTCTATAAAAATACACACATTTATATCTAAACGACTCACTTAAAATCATACACTTTTGACTCTGCCTCTATGCAAATCAAAACTATTATTGAATACACAATTTGCTGTTCCGTTTAATGCAGACACAACAAGGTATGAAAAGCTAAGAGTTAACATGTAGACGGACGGACAAATTCATTATTTCACTTTCAAACATTCTGAAAAATTCGTCGTGGTATTCCATGGAAAATACGATATCACAAAAAATACGTTGCTCTCATTTCATTCCGAGATTTTCGGCAAAATGTTGGTCCATATAGAAGTCAAACGGACTATACTATCCAATTATAAGTGTTTATATTATCCATGACATATCAAGGCTCCATGACTTACTAATCTAAAGCTACGGTCAAAATCAGTTTTACTTTTACAAAATTTGACATTGAAAAAATACCTTGATCTCGTAATAAGACCTAGATGATGGTGCCTTCCGAAAGGTCTTGTTCCAAGCAATCATCATGTTAAATATGAAGGCTCTAACACGTACCAATCAAAGGTTATGGAAAATATTAAAGTTTTTATATTGAAAAATAGTGACATTGAAAAAAATTACCTTGACCTTGACAGATGACCTTGGCTTAGTATTCACAGAACGTTCTTGTCACAAGCAATGCCCAAGGGAAATATCAAAGCTGTATCACATACCATTTCAAAGATATGGCCAATTTTAATGTTTTATTTTTTCACAAATTTGACCTTGAAAAATGACCCTGACCTACACTTATGTCTTTGAGCTTGGTGTTAATAGAAAGGTTTTGTCCCAAGCAATCATTATGTGAAATATGAAGGCTCAAGAATTACACTTACAAATGAAAAGTTATGGCCATTGTTAAAAAAATTCTATGGTGAAAAATAGTTACCTTGAACAAACGACCTTGACCTAGACAGATGGCCTTGACTTTAGAATTCACATGAAGGTCTTGTCATAAGTAATGCACATGTCAAATATCAAGGCCTTATCACATACCAGTCCAAAGATATGGCCAATGTTAATATTTTTTTAACCAATTTTACCTCGAAAAGCGAACGTGACCTTGACATATGATCTTGAGCTCGGTATCAACAGAAAGGTCTTGTCAAAAGAAATCGTCATGTGAAATTTGAAGGCTCTTACACTTACCAAAGAAATGTTACGGCCAATGTTAAAGTTTTCTTCGGACAAACAGAGTAACAGACAGACAGGCCAAAAAATGCCACCGATCTATCGAGTCTGGGCTTAAAAAAACGTGATTTCACTGACATAATTGAAATTAAAAGCGTATGATTGGTTCTTGATGACATAGGAAGCCCTTAATAGAACTTGTATGCATATTTTCTTAAGGGGGGTGTTAATAAATATCGCTATTTTTGTTCTTCACTCAAAACTCACTCATCGCCCTCACTCAATTTCATTCGTTAAGTATTAAAAATCATTCACCTTGTCAATTTCACATTTTCCCCCTTTTTATAAACCTTTGATCAGTTACTCTAATACTGTTTCCTCTTAACGAAACCCTGAGTCGTGAGTACTAATTTTAATCACCTCATCGATACTAATTGCATGGCGATTCACAAAACATGTTTTGTGATTTTTTTCTATCTAAAAAAAGTGAAAAAGATAATAAACTATCTTTTTAACGTTCGTCACAAATTTTAACTTCATCACGTTGAAAATGTTTGGAACAAACAAACAAAATCAAATTAGAATTTCTAAATACGAATCATAATGTGAGTAAATTAAGCTAGTTATGGAAATCCGATCCCGCCTCCTTATTTTACAATACAGTTTTATTAATTAGTAATTGGGATTTAAAAAGCGTTATCCTAGGTTGTAATTTCATATCATTATCTAAATTTCACGGTTATTATTCGACTTGTAATGTTATAATTAATAAGATCAAATTTGTCTCTTATAGCCAGCTTGTCACGAAATTTTCAGGATTTTTTTATCTTACTGCTCAGCCCACGGACTATTTATACCATATTTTTAGAAATTATTTGAAAAAACAACATTATTACATAATGCGAAGGAAATTTTGCATGAATTCTAAGCGCAAAAGCTATTCATTTATTAAACCAATTTCCGTGCATACAGTTAACAACGTCGTGAAATTGACAAGGCGAATGATTTTGGAATGAAATCGAATGAAAGTGAGGAGCGAGTTTTGAGTGAATTTAATGGGAGGTAATCGAATGTCGCCAATTTGACGATATCAATTACCTCCCTTTAATAAAAATGCATACAAGTTCTATACATTACTTCCTATTTCTTCAAGAACCTATGAGACGCTTAGAAATTGAATCATATAAGTGAAACCGCGATTTTTCTCTATCAAAAGGCATATTGAATGACGTTGTTGATTCAATATTTTTCAATTGGTTTGAGCGCTTTTCAATGGTTTGAGTAAGTGTTTGTAATGAATGATTGGAACGCTATTAGGGCGATTTTGATTTGTTTTGATTGAGGTGGGTGTCAATTTCACGGTGTAACTAACTGTATGCCCGATATAGGCTCTGAAATTTTGTTCCATTTCGTTTCATTCATTGTCGTGGATGGTCGACTTAAACGTCGTAACCACAGCTTGATAAAGCTGTAGTTTCGACGTTTAGGTCGTCCTCTCTGGTTTGTTTATTTGTTTGACTTTGGCCTTACGCCGCTTTCAACAATATTTCAATTATATCGCGGCGACTGGAGACCTAACAATGGATTCCTGGTATTTCTCACACAAGTACTACCATTACACCCTTTCCTAGCCCCCAGCTGCTGTCCCATACAGGTCTTCGATTATCGACACATCGGTGAGAGACATATAGTCGGCAAAGGATAAGTGCCGCCATCGGGGATCGAACCCGGGACCTCTAGATTGACAGTCCGACGCGCCACCAACTGCGCTTTGACGGAGGCTCATATTCTCTAGGCATTTGCTGGATTTTTTAAAATTTTTTTTAGTCCTTGACTAAACATATTTCGCGGATAAATGACGTAAAGTTATCATATGGGGTGTCATGGCGGAGGTCTTCGAGCGGGGACAGGATTCCACCAGTTGCAATGAAAGTCCGTACCATTGTGTCTGTCTACATAATCATCGAAACTACAACTCACAACAAGGACATATGGTGTCATATTATTATCATTTTTTATTTTATTTTATTTATTTAGTTAGTTAGTTGTTGTTATAGTGCTTGTGGTGGTGGTTGTTGTATGATAAGATTACACGCTTTCATACTTTGTGCGTATGTAATCATGTTTGGTTAATACGGTATTACTGATCTTTCTAATCGATTGGAAGTAACTAATAAATTTAAGTTTTCATAATTCTAAATTACAATTTAAAATGAAAGATTTCTAGACTCCCCAACAAACACTCTTGGTTTGATTTAAATTACCATAATAATTATACAACATCCTTTATTTGTCTGAAACGATTTTGATATACGCCTTTTCAAAAAACTATTTTTTAGAAAATCGGAAATTTAAGTACCGTAGAATCTTAAATACCATTTATGAATACTGATTGCTTCTAAAATAGATACCTTTTGCCTTTAAAGGCAAAATTTTCATTACAATATATAGGGACGTACGGCTCTATAGCATTGGCACATGAACATGAAGTAAAGTCAATATTGCTCTAGCGACCACTTTCTTTAAGCAACTGCTTTTATTAAGCGACCATCACCCTTCACCGTTAGCAAAGTCTCTTTAGAAGTAGATATTCTTAAACGAAAAAGTGCTTTTATTGAATCCTACGATGTTCGAACCCATTAGAATAGTCGCATTGCGACAATTCTAATGGGGGTTGAACACCGCATGATTCAGCAAGAATTATGCGACAACCTATATTATGCTATCAATTTATTTACTCATTAATCATGGAATATTGTATTAAGCGACGATTCCCATTAGTGACCGCTTTTTTCAGTCCTTTCATAGATCGCATGTATTGTATTTCACTTCAATGGAAAATATTTTTTCTCGTTTTTCGGTGATATGCTCAACATTTACCTCCGTTTCTAAGGATTTTTATCATTTAAGATGCACACATTTTTGCGAACGTTTGAGAATGGTATACCGTTTTGCGCTTGGTTACACTTAAAAACAGGGTAAGTTAACTATACCATATTGTCAATCTAATACAGTTCATCAAATCACAAAGTCAAAATGGGTAAAAATACCAATTAAGAGCAAAGCCTCTATTCATTCGGATGTGGACGTCCTGCTGAGATATCGCCCCACCCTCGCCATTGATCTGGGAGATCGTTAAAGTGTCAGATTGGCAACTTTTGACAAGATCAGACAGCTCGCTGGTGTCTGCAGTTACCCTCGTGACTTCTAGATTGACGCGAAAATTGCTCTTGTCAACAGTTTAACCCCTGACGCCTGTCTACAATTACATTGCCTATCTTTGCTCGAACAGTTATTAACATCGCGAAATTGACTTTTACCTCGGTTAAAACCGTTCTGACTCGCTCGCTCAGCGCTCCATTCCTTCATTGCAAGCACTTCCCCAGACCATTAAAAAAAGCTCCAAGTATGTTAAGAAACACCTCGAAATATTTCAAAACGAGAAACATTTCATTTAAATCGACCGAATCTTTCGAAATTTGTTTTGGCTGGTGTGTATTTATTTTTTAAAAAGTGTCTAATATGTACGTGAAGACACTCAGACATAAAAGTACATACATTCTAATAAAGGGAGGTAAAAACATATCGCTAATTTCGTCCATCTGGACGGAATTAGCGATATGATTTTACCATCAATTGATTTCATTCAAAGCTACCCCCCCCCCACACACACACGCACACACAAACACACGACACTAATTCACTTTCATTCCGAAATAATTAAAAAAAATCATTCAACCATTCAATTTTACGATGTTGTTAACTGTATTAGCCAAATGGGAAATTAAGAGATAATTTTCTATTCATGGAGACATAAAACGAAAAACCTAATCACACTCGTGATTACACGAAACGGATTCATACATCAGTGTGATTGAGTTTTTAGTTGCACGTTTTGAATGCATACTTCCATGAATTAGAAAAAAAATCATCTCTTATATTTGAATACCATATAGTCCAAAAGTAAAAAGAAATGCTACAACGAGGGAGATAATATTTTGGACAAGACTCCACTTTGGGAAAACGAAATACGAATTATTCGTTATCAGTGTATTTTTCAAGGACATTTCTTATAGTCGGTAATAATAAAATGAGTTAGCGTTGAAAGCTGAAAAGTTTTCATTACCAGCTTAATATGTCTAATCATACGAAGTACATAGAAATGATCTGAATAGAAGCAAAAAAGGGGAATTGTTGTATCAAATGTTCGTCGTAAATATAGGATACTCTCCAGTGTTTGGAAAAAAAACGCAGATGATGTCGCGCCTTGCTTTGCATCTGCTCTTTAGTGACACAACGTTGACCAATGACTGCGAAGATCTAAAGATTACATCGTTGTTTGGAGACCAAAACGACTTATCTACAGCTTGACTCAAGCTGTAGGTACGCCGTTTGTGGTGGCCAAAGAAAGACTTTGCCAAATGAAATTGCGCCATGATTAACCCTTGCCTGTTTTACAAAATTTTGGACCTGTCCAAATTCAAAAAATTTGCAGACGAAAATTTAAAGTGGATTTAATTAGAAAAATAACCATTCAGTAGGGTAGAAAATAGTGTGTAAAAAGAAGAAATTGCTTGTCAGAAGCAATTTCTTCTTTTTTCACAATGTTTTCTCAATCATAAAATCACAGGCACGTTAAAAGCAGGGATAAAACAGGAAAGGGTTAAGATAAAGTTAAGTAAATTATAAGTGAAAAGCAAGCTGTTACTCCCTTTCATATTTCGCCACTGGATAAGGCAGTTAGACGACGGGGGCTCCAATCGAGCTAGGACCAATTTTTACCTGGTCTGTGATCGTCTGCTCGCCCGGTGACAAATTATTGGCAACCAGGCGTGAACAGGAGATATTATTGATGTAAATAATATCTGGTCCCTTAAAATATCGACACAGTGGGCAAAACCCCATATTAGGTCTGTAACTGGTAGTTGGCACGAATAAAGGTTTCATTTGTAATTGGTAAAAGTTGTCCGACCAACATTTAAAGGGAAAAAAATAGTTGTTGCATTTTCAATTTTTGCGGAGATTTATTTGCCTATGAAACTTTGCCTTTGCGGCCAGCAGTTACGGATCCAGAGGGGGTTCGGGGGCTAAGAAACGCCCCCATCACCAAAACATTTTATATTCTTGCAAGAGTATTTTTTATTATACTAGGAAAATGCCCCCGTATACCCCTATTACAAAAATACTTGATCCGTTGCAGGCTAGCGTTTGTTATGATAGAGTCTGTATGTTGGTTCATACTCTCCTTTCCTTAATGATCGAAGCAAATATTAATAAACTTTCTGAATTATTTCAAATCTTATCTGTGCAGGTTTAAAATAAATTGAAATTTTGATAATCAATTGGTTTGTTTGTTTGAATGGGGTTTTAAGCCGCTTTCAGCAACCACTAGTTATATTTCGGCGGCTGGAGCACCTAACAATGGAATCTGGTATATCTCTCACTAGTATTACCAGCACATCATTTCCTTGTCTCCAGCTGCTATCTCACATAGGTCTACGATTATCAACCCATTGGTGAGAGACAAATAGTCGGAATGGATGAGTGCCGCCGTCGGGGATAACCAATTTGACTTCATGTCCTAATGTACATGCAAACTTATCAATATGAGTACTTAGCGTTTTGTATAAATTTGTAAAAAAAAATGCAAGACGGAAGTGACGATATATCGTTCCACATTCAATTAAGATGTTTTTTCGTCACTTATTCATCAAACTTTGCTGCTCTTTCATCGAAATCATGATATTTTTTTTCTTTAATGCTTTTCGGTAGCTTATCGAGAAATAACGGTAGATTATCACTTGATAATCTCACTGCAAAAGCAGTGAAATTATCAAAAACTTATACCCTGCTTTTGTGCATTTCATCCTATCTGACGTCATATATGCGGGGCGAAATAAGTGACGTCACAATGAACGTTGCATAGCAATCACGCGCAAAATGACGCGCTTTACGGAAATGTGTCCTAGAAATTTCACATTTTGTCTCATTTTTTCATTAAAGAAATAGAATAATCGTTTGTTTTTCGTGTAAGATCGATTAATATTTCATTTCGTGAACAACAAAAGCTGTATTTTCACTCGTGGCTCTGCCACTCGTGAAAATATAGCGATTGTTGTTCACTCAATGAAATATAGATCGATCTTACACTGAAACAAACGATTATCCTCTATATATATCTATTTTTACATATACGTCAATGTGATTAAATATTTTATTCAAATATTATATTATTTTTCTGTGCATTTGTGCGTCCTAGACGTTTAAAATCACTTCCTTTTTTAGAATGATGCGTCATGGAATTATCTCTCACGAATCACTGGCGTTGTTTTTGTGTTGAAACGGTAATTTAGGCCGTCATCTAATCTTGCCCCACGTGGACGGCGCGAGTGGATAAGAAGTGCGAAGGCAGGTGAATGTATCCGAATTTAGGCATGCGCACCGCTCGCTTTTGTATTTTCCAGCGAAGCGTCCTTTTATGACCATAATTATGGCTAATGAAGAAGCATCAATTCGGTGGGCGGGGCACAAATACAATAGGGCACCCGCGATTGTTGATTGAAAAGATTAGCGGAGCTTTTAAAATTATAAGTTACTTCCTACAAGATAGAGTCTTCTCTTTTTTTTGGGAGGCCCAATAACGGATTTGACAATGTTAAACGCTTTTCCTGATTACCGCGAGTAGTTCACGACCATATCGTATCTAAGAACTTCATAGATAAACAAGTAATTGAATTCTTTAGGCTTTTTCTCATCTATCGTTACTTTCTGTAAAATATTAAGTTCATATACGTGTTTATCTTATTATTCAATTGATTCATTTGCTCAGTTCATTTCTTACATTTTTAAAATAGTACCGCTCAAAGACGGTTAAAGGTTGGCGGATGCTTGTTTGCAGAACAAAAGAATCGCTTTTAATTTCAAGAATTTCATATGAAACTGAATCTTTCTTGTAATTATATGGTGAAGTCTTCAGAATTCAATAAACAGAAATGGTGCGTATGTGACGAGGATAGATTGGTCGCTTTTGCGCTATTGAGAAATTCTGAGCTTTCCCAATCCCCCAATAGCACGCCTGGATTCAGGAAAGCGATCAATATCAAATTAGAAAAAGGCGGGGCTAAATGATAGTTTTGATCATTATTGTATTACAAAAAACTGTGTTTTATCATTATACAAACATATTTTACAACCCGATGCTTTTGTGTTCAAGCGTTTTGTTGAGATTTGACAGAACTTTGGCTAATTGGCAGAAGTGTGGAACAATTTGCGAGTCTATCGTGTATTAAGTCAGCGACTTTATTGTTAGAATTTGTCATTTAATACAATTGTTTGTTATTTGTATTTATATCGTAAGCGATAAAAACATTGCTAAACGTAAAATTTAGACATTAATGACCGAACTAGTGGCATCATCAAATATTAGTGTGAACTGCTAACGAATAAAAAAATTATAGTTGTAAATTATACTCTAGCTCGGAAAACAATTATTGAACAAGTATTATTTCAATATTGTTACAAATTGTGTTGAATATTATTAAAGACAAAATGAAATCACTAAATTTTGAACACAATTAAACACAACTTTCACCGGCAAGGAAGCCCTAGAGAAAAAGCCAAAATTAAGAAAACAAATACAGGAATTTAAAACAAAATATAAAAATGACGGACGCTTCAAACAACACAGACAAGGTCGAAAAGAAAAGTGAAGAAATGCCACGAAAATCTTTTTCAATCAACAGTATTCTAGCCCGAGTTACGAAGGAAAAGGAACGAGAAAAGGAGAATGACGAAAAGACATTTGATGACGAAATATCAAGAAACGACGAGGATATTCCGGCTGTGGTCAGTAAACTAGAGATGCCGATGTTCCCCATCATTGGTAAGGGGTTCCCGGGGCTTCCCCGGGGCCCGGACGGTAACCTGTTATCCCTTGGACACCTCCCAGTATGGTACCATTGGTATGCGAGTCAACAATGTCTACAGCAACTACAAGCCGAACACAAGAAAGGTAGGTTTTCAATTTTTAAACACATAGGCAATCGTTTCATTCTGCGATTTTTGTCTTCTATGCTTTATAAGTTATAACCTTTAAGACAAAAAAAATAATTGCTTATGTTAAAACACAATGTACATGGGTATACATATAATCAGGGAAATACCAACCTAACAATATTTATTTCTTGATTAAACCCTATGTTATGGATACTCATTGGAATCATCTCCACGAGACGATTCCAGTGAGTAACCAACCAAAGCACTGGGTTCGTGTAAGCATTGTTGAAAAATTTCATTCTGAATCCAAAATACTCCCTAAATTTGTTGCTGTGGTGGAACATCAGTAAATTTCTTTTGTAGTTTTTTATGATTTTTATAACAAAAATAGTCGGTTGACGACCAAAATTTCGTAGTTACGAGGTTTGAATCGGAAACCAACGATTTGTTGCAAGTATTTTACCAAAAATGGGCCCTCCAATCAAAAGCAGAAAAGAAACCTACGATTTATTGCATTTTGCCAAAAATGGAACCTCCGATAGAAAGCAGAAAAATAAATGTCCCTCAGGTTGGGTAAGCTGGTTTTGACTTGAATGTTTTTATCATTTCCTTATAAATGTGTCCGTACAAAATAGAATTTGACCTGCTCAAATAATGGACAAATGGAATATGTCGTATTTCGTACCTCGAGCTTATTCAAAACCAAAGACTATGATTATAGTTTTATTATAACAGCACTGGTGTATGATTTTACAAATAAAAAAAAAACGTACTTCCCCCTTTTTTTTCAAATATTTACGAATATTTTCCCTTTTCTATTATTTAAAAAAAAACGATTGTTAAACTGTTAAGATGATTATTTTGTTTGTTGCCTTTTATTTAAATATTATATTTTCCCAATCTCTTTTTCTCTATAAATTCTTACAAAATATGTCCACTAATTTTAAGATGTTTCATGATAAAAAAAATGATATTAATACCCTACTTTAGATCTCAAAGCGACATTTTCGAAAAGTTTTAATGCTTTTTCTTAAAAAAAGGTAAGAATTAAGCATTTAAAATTAGATATATACCTGACTTTATATTCCCTTTATACTGCCGATGTACGCCAAAGAGAAAAAAATATGATTTACGAGATAGTTTGTCTACATGTAAAGAGCAGTGTGTTCGATCTTGCACGGTCTGATGTGTCCGACTTAGTAAAAATTAAATGTATAAAAAGTTCAACGGGTTTTATGCCATTAATAATATTTACTTCAAATAAATCAAACCGCTGGTTTGTAGCATTATTTTCATTTTCATACAAAATTTCTGACTTCTTATCATAAGGCCTGGGTTCGTCTGGCTTAAATAAGTCTACTCTAGAAAATTTTATTTGATCTTTTTTTTTTTTTTTTTTCATTTTGTTTAAACTACCCTTGTATTTGCAGGCACATCAACTATTTAACTTATTGTCTGGTCACGTTTTTTTTTTAATTTACTATACGTATGATTTCATTAATCAAACGTACGAAAAGAATCATATGATTTTTCTCCAACCAAAGTGATACAATTTACCTGTTTCTTTTTAAATTTATTTTATCGTTTGCTTAGTTTCACTATACCCTTTTCATCTTATCGACGGTATAACCCTATCCCCTCCTCTTCTTAAAAGGAAAACTGTTTTTATTGGGTAGTACAAAATTGCACCGTCCGTTAAAGTTGGGCACAACCGAGGTTTTGTATGGCGTGTGATGTGTTGCAAAATTGTATAAAAATATATTTGTTCAATAGAAAAATAATTATGGTGTAAAAGTTACATATATGGACTAAAATAAATTAATTATTTCAAAAAATAAATTATTAATGGTATTGAAAAAATATTTTTTGGTATAAAATATATATTTGTTCAATAAAGAATATTTATGGTGTAAAAAAAAATATCTATTTTGTAAAAAAGAATATATTTATTCAATCAAATATATTCATGAAAAAAAATAAATATACATATATTTGTAAAAAAAGATATATTCGTTCAATGAAAAAATATTTATATGGTAAAAAAATTATATATTTGATAAAAAAAATATTTTTATTCAATAATTAGAATTGTGGGATAGCTCGGTAACAAACCGCGTCATATCCTACGTCATGGACATCTTTATTTCCGCTAGCGTCACTACACTCGAAAGTTATCGGCAAATGAATTACTCGTAGAACTAGTGAAAGAAATACAAGGGCCCCATGGTTTTATGTCACAATCTCTGTTTTATGACTGTCTAACTTTAAAAAGTGACATTTGATTATATGCCATATTCAAATAGTACCAACTCCGATATATAGCTCCGGTCTCGAAGAGCCCAGGTTAAATTATCCGAAAGCGGAGAATCCCCCGGTTGGCACTAAAACTTACTATTTGTCTTACGGTGAGACGTTAAAAAGATGACTGTGTGTCATTTCTTACCTTCGCAAAAGATAAAGAACGCGGCATATCATAGTCGAAGTTGCGTCCTGCATCATTGCACTTTCCCTCTTATCAACTCGTCGCCTATTTGGATAAATCCAAGGGAAGGAAATCGAGGATTTGAAAAACTCGTGCTTTAAAAAATCGATTTCGAATGTAAAGACTAGCGATTTCAAGTGATTGATCAAAGATCAATTTTGCATTGAAAAAGATAGGAGATAACGGTTTCTTGAACCTCACTCTTTCTTGCGGATCGTATACACGATGCTACAAATAATGTAAATAAGAATATTATGAAGCAAAGAAACTCTCTTACCTCTCATCTTAAGATCATTCATAACCTTTGTGATTTGGAACTTAGAGTCGATCCCCGATCACGGCGTATATCATTTACGACTTTCGTCACCGTTGGTATTCATAGACCTAAATGGGTGAGTTGCTGGCAGCTCGGGAAAGGTATATTGGTTCATCTAGTGTGTGAGATTCCGGAATTCCATGGTTCTCCGGTTCTCCAGTCGTCGCAATAAGGCATAAATTTTGTTAAAAGTGACGTTAAACCACATCAGTATTTCCTGTGATTGCGTTCGTGGCTGAAACAGCCAGCGGTAAAGGATACCCGATGACGTAAGCGTTGACGTATTTTATTACTCAACCTATGCGGGCTGTATATTTGAATAAAGGAACCAATGAAATTCGTTGTTACAAACTAATCTTGCTATCCCACAATTCTAATTATTGTCCATATATATTATTTTTTTACTCCATAAATATTTTTTTTACAAAATATATATTTAGTTTACCTCATAAATATACATTTTTAATGAATAAATATATTTTCTTTTTTACACTATTAATATTTTTTATTGCAAAAATAAATATTTTTACCAAATAAATTTTTTTTTTAGAATATAATTATTTTATTATAGCCCATATATATAACTTTTACACCATAATTATTTTTTTATTGAACAAATATTTTTTTATACAATATTGCAACATATCACACGCCATAGTTTTGCACCCAATTCAAAAGACATGGTTTCCTTTTCTACATAGATAGACACCGGGATTCAAACAAAAACCCCATTTTATTTTACCTAAAAAAAATTATATCGTCTAGGAACAAAACTTAACGAACCAAATCAAATCAAATAGTTTATTTTTCAAATTATAAAACTCATATGATTTACGAAAGTTTAACAAAATGATATTGCTTACATTGAATAAATTCAGACAGTGGCGGGTGTAACAAAACCTTATTTATTTAGGAATAAGATATATTTTTATCTACAAAAATGGTTGTTTAATTTTGATGGCGGAAAATGATAGAAATAAGTTGATTTATGCAAAACATATTCTAAGCCCATGCGTATCGTTGTTTAGTTATCAATATGTCGTAACTACAGCCCTTCTTAAACTGTGGTGATAATAAGGAACCTTATCGCTGATATCCTACAATCAAAAACATTTCGTAGTAGATTACATTAGTGCGAAAATTATGAAGATATAGAGGATAATCGTTTGATTCAGTGTAAGATCGATTTATATTTCATTGAGTGAATAACAAAAGCTATATTTTCACGAGTGGCAGAGCCACGAGTGAAAATATAGCTTTTGTTGTTCACGAAATGAAATATTAATCGATCTTACACGACAAACAAACGATTATTCTATTTCTTTAATGCAAAATTGAGACAAAATGTGAAATTTCTAGGACATATTTTCGTAAAGCGCGTCATTTTGCGCGTGATTGCTATGTAACGTTCATTGTGACGTCACTTATTTCCCCCCCGCATAGATGACGTCAGATGAGATGAAATGCACAAAAGCAGGGATAAAGTGTTTAATAATTTCACTGCTTTTGTGGTGAGATTATCAAGTGATAATCTACCGTTATTTCTCGATAAACCACCCAAAAGCATTAAAGAAAATCTTTTAATGTCCTTTTATAATTTTAAAATGTCTGATTGATAATAAGTAATACGTTTTGAATTAAAAATAAGCCTGCGCATGAGATTTCCAACAATTTCAAAAATGGGCAAAGCAAAGACTCTGACCAGCCTGTGCATCCGCACAGTCTGACCAGAGGCTTAACTATGCACTTAGTAGATAGGAAAGGTCTCAAAGTAGCTGTAGACAATCAGGTAACTTTGTATTTATAATATGTGGCTCTCAACGCTACTGAATGTTCGCCCTCATGAACATTTCAAATTGTTGGAAATGTCACGCACAGGCTCAAAAAGCATATCGGTGCACACGTTTTAGTGAACGATTAAAGGTTAACTTTGATGATACGTGTATTTATTCACAAGTCTGAAAAATCTAAAGATTTACGATATTAGACAGGTTCTTGTAAGACTTTTTTTGCGCACAAGCTTGCAAAATAGCTGCCGACTTAAATTTTTTGTTGGTTGTTGTTGTTTTTTTTTATTTATTTTTTTTTTATTTTCTTTTTTTTTTGGGGGGGGGGGGCAAATTGCACGAATCTTAATTTAATGAACAAAACAAAAATCAAATTTAACATTTTGAGACACTTTTTGTGTGCAATAACAAATAAAAAAAACTGTATGCTCCATTTACCTTTTTTTTTCATTTATTTATCTTTATCATTTTTTTCATTATCATAATTGAAATATGAATACCCTCTTTTACGTAATAAGACTGCATATATCTTGAAATTAGAAAATAAATAAGAAAATGATTTGAGCTATGCATTTTTTATTTATTTATTTATTTTTTCAGACTGTCTTTGAAATTCAATATTCACCCCTAGAATCATATGCATGTTTTTTACAGGAAAAAATATTATAGTATCCATTCAAACAAAATTGAAAAAAAGAACCCTAACTACGATTACAGACGAGACTATATTTGTCTAAACATGATACATGTACATTCCGATTTAAAGGTGTTTTACTTAGTATTTTTTATGTGAATATACAACATTGGAATATTTCCCTTTTCAAAAAATAATTTGTGGACTTAAACTATAATTTGAAAAATTGGACTTACGTTTGGCAAATGCCGGTGATCAATCTTTCGGTCTTTTATGTGTATTTGGTAATTGCGCATCTTCTATTACTCACATTACGCGCGTGTGTATTCCGAAGTTTTCATCATTCGAAATACATAGTAGAGGAATGATCATAGCATCGTAACTATAGCTTATTCAAGCTGCAGCCACGATAATTTGATCAATCAGCAACTTCGCCATCCAAACGTAGTTCGATTTTTGACTTTTAGTAAAAAAAAATAAATAAAAAAAAAAAAACGAACACACAAAACTGTTTAAAATTAAAATAAGAGTGAATTGAGTAGGGTTTGTTGTTGTTGTGTTGTTATTGTTGTTGTTTTATTGGTGTTTTTTTTTTTTTATTATTATTATTGCAAAATAATATTGGCATTAATTTTTTACTTGCGTGTTATTTTCGGGAGCCAAAACATGTCTGGTACGTAATTGAGAAATACTCGAAGTTCGAATTTGAATTTTTGTTTTATCAAACCCAATAAAAGCATACATGAAATGATATAAGCATCAAATTACCAAGACAAAATTTAAATAATTAAATCATCTGTCGAGTACAAAAAGTTATATTATCTTTGGCTCTGATCATTTTCGCGGGCAAAGTGTCCTAACACTACTCTGTTCCATACAACATTTTGCAAGGGACAAAATGAATTATGAACCCTTGACTTAAGAAGATATGGCATAGGTTTGCAGAAAAAAAGAAATAAAAAAACGTCACCATTTAGTGTTACTCCTTTTTTACATTTGGAATTGGTTTCGTTGTTTTTTAACAAAAATAGATCTGCATAAATACTATTTACATTAACAATGAACTGGATATTTTAACTATGAATTATAATTACCATCTTTACTAGAAGTAGTGGTGGTTGTACAATGATCATGATAAAAGTGATTATTATCATCGTTTTATTTCGAATTCATTTTTGTTGTATTTCTATCATCATTTATATTATTACAAGTATTTTTTTTTAATTATCTGTAAGATATCTAAGATAGAAGCAAATAATCAAAGTTTACACTGCCAATCTTTATAAATTTCTTTCATTTGAAGAAATTCAATTCATGAATCTTTAAAACTTAGAAAAAAAAAAACGATTTGTCGCTCAGATTATCCCTCCCCCCTTCATCACTTTCATAATCATGATCACGTTTTCTAGCTTTTCGAAAACGATACACGAGTATGTATTAATTAATATTTATTACTTAAAATTCAAGTATCCCCTACCCACACTTTGAAATATCATAACACAACAACATAGAAACGGAATCGTGCAGCGTCGAAAACATTCAAATTTATAAACATGTGACTCAACAATGTTGCATCTTACTACTTTCGTTCTTTGAAAGTAGCTTATTTTAAAATATGACCTACGTCGCGAGAGTGAGATAAGCCCGTTGAACATTTTTGATATTACACGGGTGATGTTACATGAGTGGAATAACTGCAAATGGACTCAGAACGGATAAGATTGTTATAGTTTCGTCGCGAAAATGACGTCATGATGCATTTGCTGACGTCATTTCGCAAACGTTCGCGTTTCGCGGAATAATCTAAATCGATAAATAAGTCGATATCCCTCGTTTTATCACAAAAAATCATCATATAATAAATAGTATATTCAATTTATATTCATATTTGTAAATAGTATATCAAATTGTGCTCATGAGATACCGAATTCATCAAACTCGTCAGCCAAAAAAAAAAAAAAAAAGAAAAGAAAATAAAAACTCGGCGCAGTTTTTATATGTTTATCGGTGACTCGTTTGATAAATTCGGTATTCATTGACCACTCATTCAATATTCTTTATATTTTTTTTTTCTTCTTTTTTCAATTTTCTAGAATTTCTGTCGAGAAGTAGTTTGATGACAAAATGTTCTTAAAAGCCTCAATGAAAAGTTTCAAAACCTTCAAATCTCAACATTGTCTAATTTGTACGATCGCTTTGTAGTGATTCTGTTCAAAGGGAAATTTCTTAAGAGAATAAAAGCACTTTTAAAGAATTAAAGTCAATGCTCTTAGCGATAAGAAAATTTTCTGGCTTAAATTAAAGCAGCCAAATAAATAACTCAAATCGGATTGAAAATAATTTACTGGAATAGGTTTAGAGTCTCGAAACCATCGCTCACTTAAAGCCCGTGCGTGCCTCCAACCAATAATTTAAAGAATCGTTCAGCGTAAAATGAATTCGAACTGTTTCGGGAAGCCGGCAAAATGCACTTCGGCTGAGAGATTTAACCGTAATAGTTCTTCAAGTAATTTGTTCTGTACTTAATCGACTCAAGTGCTACTTTATCAAATTTGATTTTGCATTCAAGCGCTCTCAAATCATAGAGATACCGTTTATTTTTCATGAAAAGAAAAATCATCAAAATGCCCTTAAGTGTTAAAAACTGCGTCATTTCCGACGAGGGGATTCTCTTATGATCACGTGACACGTTAAACCGGGTCATCACGCATGGGCGATGCGCGTGCGGACCACGTGCGGTGTACTTGATTACAAGTTCGTTTCGTGCCGGAGCAAATCAGCTCATTTTACGGTTTTTTGATAAGCGAGAAAAATGAGTCGGGTTATCTTGTTTATCATAAAGACTCTTTAATTGATGGGTAGAGCATTACTGGCGTTTCCGCTCGCTCTGGTCCCGATTTCAAAAGTCTCCAACCAGGGGACCCGTCTTCACTTCCTGAAGCAGCACGCCAGGATGAAAATTAATCCTTCACCTTATATATAAACAAATATTGTACCCAATCACAATCTTTTCTTTATTAATGAATCGTGAAAAAAGATTAAACATCACTAAATAATGTGAACCTTTTTTGGTAAACTTTGTCAAAATTAAAGCGACTATTCATAATGATCTATTGATTTCATTACACTAATGTTTTGATATTCACAATTGATAAGGTAACAATATGCAACCTGGTTGAGAACGAAGGGTCAAATTGTACAAAATCTGGCGACGAGTGACTTTAAACGGCTTCTTGGGGACCATGTCTCCCTTAATAAGAACAAATTAACAGTTCTCTTTTGTTCAAGGTTTAGGGAGATTCAATGCCATTTCCTCTGTTTAAGGGGTTTCACGAAAATCTGTTCTTAACAAATACAGTTAATTTGTCTGATTCTGTCCAGTTTCAATATTTTTTGGTTAATTTACCCTGCAAGGTTTATTACTATAATTGAAATAAATTGTTTATAGAACAGAACAGAACAGAACAGAACAGATTTTTTATTTTTTGACGTGTACATGGTACATAGTCACAATACATAAAGTTTTACATAATTAACATCACGTGTATTTACAAACAAGTGCAAAAAACAAAAACAAAACAACAATAAACAAGGCAATATTAGTGTGGAAAACTCAGCTTTATAATTGATTAATTTATGAAAATAATTTTGAACTTTGAAATAATTTCAAGTGAATTAACTGAATAGTTATTGAGGATGACCTTTCAGTGATTTAGTTTTGTAGGGTATTTAGTAGCGTATTTCTCTTCGTTAAAGAGTCTTTGACATACTTACATATATTAATAATTTCTGTTTTATTTGTTGCATTTAATAGTTTGTGAAATTTGAAAACGGAAGGGCGTTTATAATAGAATTCGTTAATATATTTTCTTCTAAATTCTTTGAAACTTGGACATATTAAAACAAAATGGTACTCATCTTCAATATCAAAACTATTACAACATTGGCAATTTCTCATATTTCTTGGTATTTTGTTTCTTCCCTGCCTGCCTGTTTGAATTCTAAGTGGGAGTGAAAAGACTCTAAGCTTTGTAAAATAAACTCTATAACTTTTTGGTGTTATATCTAAATAATCTTCATATTTCAGAGAGCTTTTGAAGTAGGAGTAGGACTGTAGCATTGTACTGTTTCTAATTGATGAATACCATTCATTTCGAAAAACATCAATCATTCTTTCTTTCAAAATGGCAGTGAAAGTATTTTGATTTAGATTTGCATTGTCTGTAAAAAAATGAGAAAAACCGTAACTATCAAAAATGTATTTGATATTTGTAACCCAATTTTTTAGTCCATTGTTGCTGTCTGAAAGGGACTGTTTGTAAATTGTTTGTATAAGTACATTATTTGAGTTACTCACTTTAAACCAGTATTTTATTTGTCGAATATATCTTTCGATAAATAAAGGTAATCGACCCAGTTCACCGTACACAGTTGCATTGCAAGAGTTGGGTCTTAAATGAAGCAAACGTTTACAGAATTTTAAATGAACGCGTTCAATTTCCTTTGATTTTGTAAACCCCCATAATTCACACCCGTAGTGTAATATCGAGGCGACAAAGGAATCGAATAATTCACAAAGAAGGTTGGGACTTAAATCATATCTTTTACAATTATTTAATAAAAAATTCAAACTTTTTAGAGCTTTTCCTATAAGATAATCACGGTTACTTGAAAAATTGCAAGTATAATGAAATAAAACTCCTAAGTAGTTAAAGCTATCTACGACCTCAATATTTCTGCCATCGAAAACCCACTTTTCATTTTCAAATATACCGCCTCTCTTTCTAAAAACCATGACTTTAGTTTTTTGAACATTTACTGTGAGACCCCAAGTATTACAGTAATTGTTCAAATGATCCAAATTAGTTTGAAGTTCTAATGGGCTTTTGCCAAAAATTGCCATGTCATCGGCAAATAGTAACAAAATAAACACTATTTCATCAATATTGATACCAGATTCGGGACCATTTACAAGAAACAATTCCAAATCTTCAACAAACAAAGAAAATAGCATTGGTGATAATACTTCTCCTTGGCGTAATCCGACTGCGTATTGAAAATAATGTGTGTACTCAGAGCATGATTTAACACAAGACTTAATATTCTGATACATATTTCGAATAACTCTTAAAATATTGCCGCGTATCCCTTGTCGATACATTTTTAACCAAAGGCCATTTCTATATATTGAATCAAAACATTTATTCATATCAACAAATGCAACATAGAGTCTTTTATTTTGATTCAAGTAATGTTCCACTAATGACATAAGAACAAAAGCAGCATCCATAGTGGATGATTTCTTGCGAAATCCAAACTGAGAATCTGAAATGACATTATTACTTTCGCAAAAGGATACGATACGTTTATTCAAAATACTGGTAAATAATTTGGCAAAGCAGCTAATCAAAATTATACCTCTGTAATTGTTTACATCATTTATATCACCTTTCTTGTATAATGGTAAAATTATTCCTTCTGTCCACTGATTTGGAAAAAAACCTGATTTCAAGATGGCGTTAAATATATCACAAATATGGCCGGCTAAAATATCCATACTTGCTTTGAAATATTCGTTCATAATACAGTCGGTGCCAACAGATTTTCCGTGCTTTAGCAAATTAATAGCATCTTTAATTTCGCTCACAGTAATGGGGTTATCTAATTCTGGAAATGGAATATCTTCTTCATTATTTAAGACAAGATTTGCAAAATTTTCGGCTTCATCGTTGCTAGTAGTATTTAGACCGTCGTTTATAGTATATGAGGCCATGTCGTAACCTACCATTAAATGAGAAACATCGTGAAAATGATAAGTTAAACGACTTTGGAATGATATTGGATTGTTGTTGAATGAGTGTGTGGAGCGAGTTTTGTGTGGAATTAAAGGAAGGTTTTAAAAATATCGCTAATATTGTTGAAAATAAATAAAAATTTGCAATACTGTTTTCTTTGTGTATACATGTATATAACCTAAATAATACAACATTATACAATACGCCCCTTTTCGTCAAAATGATATGCCAAATACAAAATACTTTAAAACTCTGAGTATTTGTCTAAATGAACTCGAAAGATTTCAGTCCATCATATACAAAGATTTGCAATGAAACTCGCTAACATAACTTTTTTCGCGAGCAAAAAATATTGATATTGAAATTTCTGTGCAGAATATTATGTTACATTATTCAATGAAAGAACTCTTTTCCAATTTCCTATGGTTTAAACTTGACTAAACCTACATTTATCCCTCTCGATTCTCGATGTTATATCTCTCGTGATTCAATATCAAACACACTTCCATCAACGACAAAAAATATTTATTTTCATTTTTTCAACTTTAAAATATATTCTGCCTTAATGTTCAAGTCTTCATCGTGGATACTCATTTATAGTCAAGTAAAATTTTCATTATGATAAACTTTAACCCTTTCCTGTTTTACAACATTTTGGACCTGTCCAAATTCAAAGGTTTTGCAGACGAAAATTTAAAGTGGATTTAATTTGAACAAATAACCATTCAGTAGGGTAGAAAATAGTTTGGAAAAAGAAGAAATTGCTCGTCAGAAGCAATTTCTTCTTTTTTTTTCACAATGTTTTCTCAACCATAAAATCACAGGCACGTAATAATAATAATAATAAATTAATAATTAATAATAATTTTATTTCGGCATTGGTAACATATAATGGTTCATGGGACAAAAGTCATATAAAAATACACAACTCGAAATAAGAAATTATAGATTACTTAAATTTTAAAAGAACCATGACATGCTTCCTAACACCAAGGATAACGCAAAAAAGAGTAAACCCTTATTTCCATTGCGGTCCTTGAGCAGGGATTAACCAGCAAAGGGTTAAATATTATCTAAGCTGAACATAAGCAGACGCCATACAAGTGTAAAATGATGCAGTTTCCAATCATTTAATTTAATTAATTGATTTTATACCGTGTCACTTTGATCAGAACAGAACAGAACAGAACAGCTTTTTTATCTATAATATCTCATTATTTGAGCTTTTAAGATAAAGATTAAATGTTTAATGAGTTTTACGAATGAATTCTTTATAAATATAATACATACTTAGTGTTTTGTATGAAAAAAATATCTAACGAGGTTGGAAGAATTGATCATTGTCGAGGCTCTGCCGAGACAATTATCAATTCTCACGACTGAGTTAGATATTTTTTTCATGCAATACACTAAGTAAGTATAATATTTATCTTATAACCTCTACTTGTTTTGTTTTAGTCGACGTTTCTAACTGAAATGCAAAAATCTTAAAAAAAAAACGCATTATCAATGTTCTAGAAATAACTACATGTATGTGATATCATAAAAAATATCATACGGGATGATATCACATTGATATTTGTATTGTTATAAGATAAATTTCAATAAATATAACTAGCAACATCGCGAAATTGACATTCAACTCGACCAAAACCATTCTAAATCGCTCTTTCAGGTCCCCATTCATGCATTCATTTCTTTCCAAACACTCATCTAATTCATTAAAAAAAACTCTCAAAAATCGTTCAAAAATGCATTTAAACTGTGTCAAACAATTAACTTTTCATTCAAATCGATTTATAAATCTTTCCACAAAGGGATGTAAAAAATGTATTTTTAATTTCGGACGAAAATCGGATGAATTTCACTCCAAACTCATTCCTTCCACTCTTTCAAAATCATTCCTAAAACATTTTAAAATCGTTCACCTTGTCATTTTCACGATGTTACTAACTGTATGTATCACGGGCAGTAGTAAAATCAAGATTTGATTTTCATATAAGGTATAAATCGATCATAAAATCATCTAAAAATATTAAAGGTTTATTTAAAAAAAAATCGAGTGAACACAGTTTTCATCTTGCTGTATTAACGAGGTTTTGAAATTAAACCGATGGCATTTGTGTATGTGGCCGAACAGATATATAGAGGATATTGAATGAGAGGTCATGAATACTGAATTTATTGAACGAGTCATCTATAAACATATAAAAACGAGGCTGCGCCGAGTTTTTATCTGTTTATAATTGACTCGTTTAATAAATTGTGTATTTTATGAGCACAAATTTTATATTTAATTTATAATATGACCCGATTTTTTGCGAAAAATCGTCAAAATTCTTGAAATTCAACATTTCAATTTTCCGCGAAACTCCTAACGCTGTTTAAAACTGACGTCACAATTTACACAGTATGACGTCATTTTCGCGGTTACAAATAGCGTTGCCATTCGTTTTTAGCTCATTTGCATAGTTGTTCCACTAGTGTAATAACACCCTTGTAATATCAAAAATATTCAACGGGTTTATTTGACTCCCGCGACGAAGGTCATATTATAAAGATTATTTTTTCTGTCTTTTCAGCAATAATCAAAGACCCACATGACCTGCCCGGGACATCCTCTGACGCCGATGACGACATACAGATCGAGGACATGAGCACTAAGATCAGAACGGACTCCGTGACCCCGGACGTTTCCATGGATACCGATGGCATGAGTGAATCTGATCCCAGAATGGTTTCCCCCACCGACGATCATTGCTCGGATTCCGAAGACGACAAGAAAAACAGACGAAAAAAGAAAACACGTACAGTTTTCTCAAGGAGTCAAGTATTTCAACTGGAGTCGACATTCGACATGAAACGATATCTGTCCAGTTCAGAGAGAGCGGGATTGGCCGCCTCGCTTCAACTCACAGAAACCCAGGTCAAAATCTGGTTCCAGAACAGGCGAAACAAATGGAAGCGCCAACTGGCGGCCGAACTCGAGGCTGCAAATATGGCACATTCTGCGGCTGCGCATCGGATGGTGCGAGTTCCGGTTTTATACCATGACACACATACATCATCACACGGAAGCGGAAGTGAAAACAGGTCTCTTCGGTTGGGTCCGTCGTTGTTTCGAGATCCGGTGTTTTTGTCGAACAATTATTCCCAGCTCTGCAGGTAGACTTGTGACGTCATCATTCAGTCGTGGTAATGTTCACAGTGATTTATGAAGCTTGTAACAAAGACTTCTTTTAATAAAAAGCTACCCGAACTAGATTTAATGAATATCATGATAAATCTGAAAACCGACCGATTTTCAAATAATGAAACATCTTAGATGTATGAAAGTTGATATACGCATGTGTGTTGATTTAAATCCGCGCATTGATAAACGAATTCACCATAACGTATAAACTTGTTCATGCGAATCTCTAAATATATCTTTAGCTTGAATTATCTCTAACTCGAAACATATCTGTGACTCGAAGTACTTGTGTAGCTCGAACAATATCTGTAGCTCCAATAAAATCAGTGACTCGAAGATTGAAGAAAGATGTACGCATCTGAAGTGCGGCTGAAAATCGAATTAAACGAGATAATCGAAAATTGTTTAAAAATCAGGTTTTAATCAATCCATGGCGCAAATGTTCATGTAACCCTGGTCATGTCTACAAGGTTTTGTGAATTGTTGGGACTCGTGGCAATCAGGTGTAAATAGTTCTGTCATTTTATTTGTCTTGTAAGTGCGATGACATACGTATGACAGGAATAAGCCTTTGTGCTAAACATAATCAAAATAAGAGTGTCAAAATTAAAGAAATGAATTGAAACTAGAATTAATTAATTGATTCACTGATAGATATTGAGTCTAAAAGACATATGTGATTTTTAAGTGTTTATTTTCAAGACTTAGAAAATGACGACAGTTAATGTAACAATGAAATGAAAGAAGTGCGCATATGTTAACTTTGTCTACATTTTAAGTGAAGTTAAATTGGTCCAATATTGAATTTTACGAAAAATTGTTTAAATATCAATTGCTGACATATTTCATAATGGAACAAAATATGTATACATCATTTTTGATAAATACCTTGGTTACTTTGACCTGAACTCGACCTCTTTGAAAACTCGCTCACATATCAATTAACTGACATATTTTGTCAATTTTAAAATATGTTTTACATTCAATACTGTTTTAAATATTATCATATGAATGCGCGCTTAAAGCAGAATAAATTAACAGGTTTTTATAAATCTAAAGAACGGGGGTCAAATTCATGTCAATAAAATCGCGATTTACGTATTGTTACTAGTTCATTTCGACGATAATACGTGGAATACTAGGAGGGAATAACCGAATTATGTTTAATCCGTTATAAAGGAAAGTGACAATACATTGCCAATAGACTTAGACTCGAAATTCGTGGGGGGGAAAGACTTAAACTAGAAAAAATATGCTTATTCCCGCCCCCCCCCCCCGCACACACACACACCTCAAAAAAATGATCTTTTGTACCTGTTTATGCAATCATATTCCGCCAAACTGAATTTTATGCACTGAGTGCAATAAAGATGAAAAGCATTGTGGGGAAAAAGAGAAATTTGCTTGTTTCTAGCAATTCCTCCCCTTTTTCGCAATGTTTTCTACAATATTTTTCGAAATCTGTTTGCAATGTTATTGTACATTGAAACAGTGGAAAAACTTGGAAAAAGGACATCCCTTAAATCATTCGTTTTATAAAATCTGCAGGAAAAACTGCCCTGCGTTCTGGATCACCAAACGGTACAAACAGTTTTCCAATTGTACCCCGCTTTGCACGTGCACCTGCGTGCAAAACGGGGTTTAATTTGAAAACTGTTTGCACCGTTTGGTGAACCTGAACTCAGGGCAGATAAAATTACCAAGTAATGTCATATAGACAGGCTTTTCTGGATAACTGATCATTTATTCAAAGGACAGAGGTCAATGCCAGACCAATGAAACCAATCTATACAACTTTGAAGATTTGATTAATGTATAATAATGTGACCCGTCACGCGAAAAGGGACCATCTCGGAACTTATTAAAATGAATATTTGAAAAAGAGATTGGATCCAGAATAGGTCAACCAGATGTTGCATTTAAAAGATTATTTCACAGGAAGGTAGATTGATAATTCTAGATACAGAAAATAAGCACATTGTGAAAAGTTTAGACCTTAGTCAGTCTGTGCAGTAGGCGCAGTCTGACTGGGGGTCGACACTTTACGCGCTACCCTGATGGTCCCTTTTCGCGTGACGGGTCACGTATAAGAAGTTGTCTATGAACTTTTCAACAAATCGAAGGAAAACGATATTATTTTCCATTCGATAAAAATATATTTAAGGAATTAATTGTGAAACAATCGGAGTAGATTTAAGATTATTGTTCTCATTTCGAGTAACTAAATAAATTTACGTGCACGAACTTACATTTTATAATACACATGTTCACGTAAATTATGTAAAAATAACCAGTTTGTCAAAAATACTGGATTGATTAATGTTCACATTTGAAATTTGTTATTAATTTGTTATTAAACATGTTCATGTACATTAATTAAAAACAGTTTCGCAACAATACTGGATAGATTAATGATCACATTTGAAGATAGCAATATTCAATTCAATTCAGTTCAATTTATTATAGTAATAAGTGCATAGTACTTTTTACAATAACATAGTTTGAAAGGTTTATAACAATTCAAACATATAATAATGAATTGGCAAGAACCACATACATGTGATTACACCTTCACAATGAAACATGCTCATATACATGTTTTGGCAAATAATCAAGAACTATTTGAATAGAATTCAGACAGTTACCTCGTGAAATAAACATTTATCTCGACCAAACTTTTTGGTTTAAATTTCTAATTGCTCGCTCAGGACCCCATTCATTGCATTCAAAACACGCACTCAAATCATTCAAAGCGTTCAAAAATCGTTCAAAAACTTTTCGAAATCGTTTTATGATCAATATTTCATTCAAATAAATCAAATCATTCCAGAATTATATTGGCCTGTGTAGATAATAAAGCGTGTCCTTAGTCCATATACACGATATCATAACTTCTACCTTTAATTTCCTTCAAACCTCGCCCATCCCACTCATTCAATTTCATTCCGAAATCATTCCAAAATCATTCACCTTGTCATTTTCACGAAGTTCTTCACTGTTTCTGATTCGGTACGGGTCAATTGTTGCATCATCGGCCCTGCCCCCTAAACTACCCACCGTTGTATATACCGAGTTTAACCTATATACTGTCAAACCTGTCTTAGTGGCCACCTGTAATAAGCAAACAGCCACTGAGGTCCCAAATGAAATTTTTACACTGAAATCATCCTGTATTCTGCAAGCACCTGTCTTAAGCAAGCTCTTTTTGAATGTCCCTTAGGTGCTTGCTTAAAACAGGTTTGAATGTACGTAGTAGTATCAGGGGAGGTAACCAGTCTACTCCCCTCTGCTTTGACCTCTGACATTACAGACAGATTGATTTATCTGTCATTGAGTGTACAACAAAAGCTATACTTTTACGAGTGGCTTTGGCCACTGGTAAGAATTTAGTTTTTGTTGATCACGAAACGAAAGACTTACCGATCTTACACGAAAAAAACCGAACGATTATTCTGTTTCTTGTTTTCAAAAGTGGGACGAGGTGTGAATTTTTTGGAAAAAAAATTAAAGGACGTCATTATTCATTGCAAAGTCATGACTTCATATGATAATTGGGCTACGCTTAGTTAACATCACTTTGTATGAAATTAACGAAAGCAGGGCATAATTTAGTGGCATTTTCACTGGTTTGGCAGTGAGGTAATGGAGGGGAGGGGAGTGTTTAAAAGCGTGAAAGATAAGTACGAGTTAACTCGTGTGTCAATAGAAGATCACATTCTAATATAGCATTCTAAGTGATTGAAAAAAAATGAGAAAAAACAGTTGTTTAAGAAAAAGGAAAATTCGCTTGCATGTCGAAAATCGACCCTCCCCCTTCCCTTGCCTACATATTTCTTTTCTTACATTCTATACTATTCTTGGTGGCGTCTAAAGGAGGCATCGTTTGATTATGGTTCCTTAGATACCATTTCGGAATGAATGCTTAAGAAAACGTGTACATGTATAATACATACATGTATTAATCAAAGATAAAAAAGTTACATATGATAATGAAACGAACATTTTATTTAGATGTTGCTATACGATTTGATATTATGTTGTTAAAGGTTAATTGTTTTGGTAAATGTGCTCGTATTTGAAATATAATAAAATATATTTGGAAAACATAAACAATGGACTAATTACTTCTTCCTAGTCCTACTAGTATATGAGCCTGTGCGTGACATTTCCAACAATTTCAAAAGTGTGCAAAATAAAGGCTCTGGTCAGCCTGTGCATCTGCACAGTCTGACTAGAGACTTTAATTTGCGCTCTGTATATAGATATGGTCACAAAGTGGCTGACATGCAATCTTCTAATTATAATATATGGCCGTCTAAGCTGCCCAATATTGTCTGTTCACGTATATGTCAATTTGTTGGAAATTTCACTTACAGACTCATATTATATTTTTTAATTGTTTTCACTATCACACTGCAGTATAGAAATGCATCTGTTTGCCGTTCTATAAGGGAGGTCAATTGATACTCATTTCATATCTTAAAATCTAACACCATGAAGGAAAAATCTAAGGATTGATGAATAAAAAAGCAGATGTACAGATAGGAGGGGATATATATAATACGTACTTAGTGTTTTGTATGGAAAAAAATATCTAACGAGGTTGGGAGAATTGATCATTGTCGAGGCTCTGCCGAGACAATTACCAATTCTCACAACCGAGTTAGATATTTTTTCATACAATACACTTAGTACGTATTATATTTATCTTATAACCTCTTTTTGTCTTGTTTTAGTCGATGTTTCTAACTTAAATGCTAGTTTCTAAAAATAACTGTATGATATTATTGTTCTAAAAATAACTATGTGATATCATAAAAAATATCATACGGGTTGTTATCATACGGATACTTGTATAGTTATAAGATAAAAAGCCATTCTAAAATCTTTATTTCATAATATAACCCTATGTTGTGGGTACTCATGGGAATCGTCTTGTCGAGACGATTCCCATGAGTACAGTTAACAACATCATGAAATTGACATTTATCCCAATCAAAACCATTCTACACCGTTCACTCATCGCTCCATTCATTGGAACTCTGCCAACTCTGACGATTTCAATGATATTTTGTAGGGTAGAAACTTACAATAATAGGAAACACAAGGTGCGATTTGTTATTTTGACTTACGATTAATTCTTTAGTAAGAATTAAAGAAAAACAGGTCCCTGATTTTCTAGTCAAACAAAAGGTAATGCATAACAATAGAACGTTAGTGACACTTATATTTTCACAATTATGTTTGATTTCAACGTCCTTGTGATAAAACCGTTCCGAGCAATTTAAATGCATCTTACCAAAAGAGAAGAATAACAATGACATTTTTGAAATAGGATAATGACAGCGATCATTTCTACAGGAAAAAAACGAGCACAAATATCTGAAAATCTGAATTTATTTCTTATTGAAAGCGTCAGAGTCAATTTTACAGAATTGCTGCGAATAGGAATTTGTGTTTGGGGGCGTGTTTTAAAATATTTTTTCGTGAAGTCAATATTTTACGATTAAATAATGCGAAACAGTACCGCCTTTTTTATTTCGACTTAGTTGATAATGATAAGTCTATTAAAATCAAATCCTTGCAGAGAGAAAGGAGAAATTGTTTCCTTGAAAAAATCGTTTTCTTAAAGTGGCTTCAAATTATATTAGTTTAAAGAAAACAAACATTTTGAATAATGCTGTCAGATATTATTTTTGTGCATGACTGCTAAGAACACCTCTATTAAGCGACCATTCTCATTAAATAAAGTTTTATTACTGATATCTAAATCTCTGAAAAAGTAGACTTTTCTGTAGAACAAGAACTACTATGATAATTCAAAAATTCTGAGTTCGAAAATCATTGCATTCATGCATTAACCAAAAAAATTATACATTCAAGCAAAAAAGAAGCATTTGGGTAGAACGTGTCGACCCTAGTCAGTCTGCGTAGATTACGCAGACTGAATAGGTTCCAAACTTTGAGCACTTGGCTGGTTTCTGAATTTAGAATAGTCACTCTACCAGACTGTGAAAGACTTTTTTTCTAAATCCGACCTCCCATTGACTTCTACTACAGTTAGTTACATCGTGAAATTGACATGCACCTCAATCAAAACCATTCTAAATCGCTCACTCAGCGCTCCATTCATTCATTCCAATCACTCACTCAAACCATTCAAAAACGATCAAACCCTTTGAAAAATATAGAATAATCAACGTCATTGAAAATGCCTTTTGGAAGAGAAAAATCGCGATTTCACTGACATAATTCAAAATTCTAACCTCTCATTAGTTCTTGAAGAAATAGGAAGCTATGTATAAAACTTTTATTGCATTTTTTATTAAAGGGAGGTAATCAATATCGAAAATTTTGTTCATCCTGAACAAAATTTGCCATATAGGATTACCTCCCTTTAAATTCATTCAAAACTCGCTCCACACACTAATTCAATTTCATTCCCAAATCATTCCCAAATCATTCATCTTGTCAATTTCACGATGTTGTTAACTGTAGAACTAATCTCTTTTTAAGAAAATAACATTCAACGGGATTCCCGAAGGGTCCTTGTCTGTCTGAGAGGTCACATATGTATTCATGTATTCACAATGCCTTTTTTCAAAATAAGAGAACCGACTACGTATGCCAACGCTCGCCTGAATGTGCTAGACATCCAAATCAAAATAATGACATGATACTTACAAAAGTACAAACGTTTATAAAAGAAAATATGCAGAGTGCGATATAACTTAAATTGAGGAATATATTATTGGATTACGCAAATGGTTCTTGAAACGATGTCTGTCTATAAAGTTTTTAAAATTGTTTCATCGGTAGACATAAAACAAAGACCACCATTAAATATGTAAGCTGCATTTTATGGCATGACATTACATGTACAAGTACACCCGAACCAAGATACTGTCATTCATATCGTGAAATTGAAACGGTGAATGATTTTGAATGAAATTGAATGAGTGTGCGGATCGAGTTTAGAGTGTATTCAATGGGAGGTAATGCTATATCGCAAATTTTGTTCAGGATTAACAAAATTAGCGATATTGATTACCTCCCTTTAACAAGATATGCATACAAGCTTATTGGTAGTTTCCTATTTCTTCAAGAACCTTTTAGACGCTTACAATTTGATTTATGTCAGTGAAATCGCAATTTTTCTCCATTCAATGGGTTTGGGCGTTTTTGAATGGTTCGGGTAAGTTTTTGGAATGAATGAATGGAGATCTGAGTGGGCAATTTAGAATCGTTTTGATTGATGTGAATGTCAATTTCTCTATGTAACTAGCTGTACAAAAGTACAAAAGTTTATAATAGAAAATATGCAGAGTGCGATATAACTTAAATTGAGGAATATATTATTGGATTACGCAAATGGTTCTTGAAACGATGTCTGTCTATAAAGTTTTTAAAATTGTTTCATCGGTAGACATAAAAACAAAGACCACCATAAAATATGTAAGCTGCATTTTATGGCATGGCATTGCATGTACAAGTACACCCAAACCAAGTTTCTGTTAGTCACATCGTGAACTTGAAAAGGTGAATGATTTTTGAATGAAATTGAATGAATGTATTTCGCGAGTTTTGAGTGAATTTAATGGGAAGTAATAAAATATTGCTAATTTTGTTCATGCTGAACAAAATTAACTTTGTTTATTAAACCCCCCCCCTTTAATAAAATAAACGTATTTTTCTGTTAGTGGCTGAGTGAGCGATTTAGAATGGTTTTGTTCGAAATGAATGTCAATTTCATGATGTTTTTAACTGCACAGTTAGTCACATCGTAAAATTGACGCTCAATCCGATCAAAATCATTCAAAATCATTCACTCAGCTCTTCATTCATTAAAAAAAAAAACGGACGCTCAATTCGATCAAAATCATTCACTCAGCGCTTCATTCATTCCAAACACTCACTCGAATCGATCAAAAACGCCCCGAAATCATTAAAAAACATTTCGAAGTCGTTCAACACGATCAACATTTAATTCAAACCTATCAAAATATTCTACGATTATATCGGTTGCTGTGGTTTTAAAGCTTTTGATTGGTTCACGAATACGCATGAAACGGAAAAATATATATGTTTTATTAAAGGGAGGTAATAAATATCGCCAATTTTGTTCATCTTGAACAAAATTAACGATATAAGATTACATTCCTTAAACTTCAATCGAAACTCACACACTCATTCATTACCATACAGAAAGTGAGTGTTTGAAATGAATGAATCGCAATGAATTTCGCAATATCACGTTGGTACCTTTTCGTGTGACGCGTCACAAATATATTTTCCTATAAGTGCTGTCTGTCTTCTAAATAAAAATCGAAAGCATTATCCTCTCAGACATATAATATATTATATTGTTATCATAGTTTTAAACCGTTGACAGAGTCTATCGTCTCAGACTGTATTCAATTGTCTCTCGATTTGAATTCCACCCTCTACCCAACATTTTAGCTACGGTCACAGCGTAGTTGGAAGCGCGTCGCAATCATTTATAAGGTTCCTGGTATGGACCCTGATAAAGACACTCATCCTTTCCGACTATTTCCCCCCCACCAATGGGTTGATATTCGTAGACCTGTGTGGGATAGCAGCTCGAGATTAGGAAAGGGTGTGATGGTAGTACTGGTGTGATAAATATCAGGAATCCATTGTTATATGATTCAGCCGCCGCGATGTAACTGAAAGATTGTTAAACGCGTTGTAAAATCCCATTCGAACAAACAAATAAATATATCCACCATTTTGTATAAAAATAAGAACCAAGATCGTCATATGTGTTGAATATAGTACCTTAATTTCGGGACAAGCAGCCGCGGCGTTTGTGGCAACAAGAAAAAATGTTCACTGGTGCGGCATTTACACAAGTTTAGCTTAACAGTTATCAGTTTTGAAACTTCGAGAAAAGAAACAATAATACAAAGGCTGAAATTTTTCGATAGTAATTGCAGTAAAATTGGAATTACAACACAATCCGGAGCTCGATACCAATTCGTGGTACATGTCCGACGTTTGTCTTCTACCAACGGGTAGAAATCCATTCGGGGTAAAGAGTTCGAATCCAGGAGGAGATTTCTTGGAAGAAGGAGAAACGGTAGTGCCCGAGGTTAAAAAACTCTTTTTGTTATCAACTGAGATTTTTTTTTTTTTTTTCAAGATTAAAATTAAAAAAAATGTATGAACATAAAAGATGATATAAATGTTATTTATAAGTTTTGATATAAGTATTATAGATTACGTCTTGAATTTCACTTTGTATTTTGAGAAAAGTTTTAGTTGAGAATGAGAAAATTCAAGGCCAAGAAACCCATTGTTGGGTGCTGCAGCCCATTATAACTGAAGGAATCGTTAAAAGCGGAATTTAACCCTACTCAAACCATCAAAAGCAGTAGCACAAAGATACATCGCATTCGGAACATCACTCGGCCATTTCCGAAAACTGCAACAGACCTCGGATGTATATAAGACGGATGGGTAGGTAACAAAATTTTGCATTTTGTTAGGCGGAAACAACCGGCGTCATTTTGAGATTTATATTTCATACAGTAATTAACGTCTTAAAAATCTTAATTTTTGAGAATGACGAATCATTCTTAAAAAAATCAAGATTTTTCAGCCGTTATGCAAGAATCTAAAGATATATATATAAGGATACGATGGTTTCACGTCAGTGACTTAAACGAGTAGCGTTGGCGAAGTCGAATATTTTCACTCAAAGTTCCGCGGCTAACGCCATTTTAGCTGACGTCATCAAGTTTTTCAAGGTTTTCCTGTAATTGAAAAACAAAAAAAAAAAAAATAGTCCGTCTATGTACATCCGAGGTTGATCGTGAGAATGGCCGAGTGGTGTTCCGAATGCGTTACATCGATGTAATACCAACAACGCAACTCGGCTCCAGAATCACTGAAAAGGGCATATGAACGATTGTCCTTGCATGCAGCCAGCTTGAGGCTCAAATTCAAGTCCTCTCGCTTTTGGGGCGAGAGCAATACTAACAAAAATTATGGGGTACGGGTAAATATCGAGCAATAGAAAACCAATTATGGAGGTTGAAATACATCGAAACAAAGAGTAAGTAGACCGGGACTTTGACTTTTACTTCGACATAGGGATAACTTCGTGTTATGAGTATTCGAGATAAGGATATTTCGCTGTTTTCCGTTGCTTGATTTGCTTTCCGGCCTTCAATGAGGTAAGGGACAACGTATGTGTCAGATAAAATCCTACGCATTGCATTGTGGGTCTTCGCTTAGAACTTAAATATTTCCAATTATCTGGGAAAGAGGATTTACAGAAATCAATTAGAAAAATTTGTATTTGTAATCGGATGAAGTAATTACTGGAAATGTCGGCTCGTCGAACATGTTTCACGACTATTTAATGTTTCCAGTCAGACCCTTAACTAAGCAGTTAGATATCATAAAAAAATTGTCGTCTGGATAATTATAAAACAAACCTTTCTCGCAAAGCTAACGATGTCTGCCTTGACGAACAGCTTTCGGATTGATTGATTAGATTGAGTTTTACGCCGCTTTCAACATTTTATTCAGTTATATCGCGAAGGCTGGAGCAACGAACAAAGGATTCCTGGTATTTCTCACACCATTACTACCACATTTTCGCTAGCCAAGGGTGATGCCCACTACGTGTTCTATTAGAACACGTATTGGGCATCACCCTGGGCTAGTGAAGATGGTAACACCATCACATCCTTACCTAGCCTCCAGGTGCTATCTCACATAGGTCTAGGATCATCAACCCAATGGTGAGAGACAATTAGTCGGAAAGAATGAGTGCCGCCGTCGGAGATCGAATCCGATACCTCCAGGTTGACAGTCCGACGCGCTACAAACTGCGCTTTGACGGCGGCACGAACAGCCATCAGAGATATCCTTGTCTTACATATGTAAGATCACACATTTTAATGACGTCATCATGACGTCATCTGAGGCACGTTTTCACGGTTAATCCGTCACGTGAACGTTTCAAAAACTGGGTTTTTAGCGTACAAATTGTTGTTTTTGCGAAAAAAAGAAGAATCTGTTACTAGACTTTATTTGAGACAGGCTGATCTTAAAGCTGCTCTTTCACGAATTGGGGAAATGTGATTTTTAAAATCTTTTGTAAAATCAATTGGAAGTAATGACCCCATCATGTTGAAGCCTTTAAAATAATACGATTCAATCTGGTAATACAAAAGAAAGACTGAAATTCCCGAATTTAGCGAAAATCGTTCAGAAATAAAAGCAACTACTAACGCCTTAAAAAATTCTTCATTTTCGAGCCAACTATTTACGCATGTGAATTCCACATGTTTATCTTATTCAATCAAAGATAAAGGTAAAAGTATTTGACAGCTTGAAACTTCATATCATTACAAGCAAAACTGAAGGATGATTCACGGAAAGTGATGATTTTGTAATTTATAGACTCGAAATAAATAGACCGGGTCCCCTACTGATCTTACTGCTTCGAAAAAATTAAGTTACAAAATTATCGAAGTATGCTGAGTTAGGGCCACTGCCCTTTGGCCATTCTTAATCGTCTAAAAATTCACACATTTCCAAATCTAAGAACAGGTTTGTATTTTTTTCTATGAAGTCTGTGAAAGAGCAGCTTTAATCTCGCCGAGAATAGAAACGTTATTAAGCTCACCAAGGCTCGCTTAATAACGTTTCAATTCTAGACTCAGTTAAGATTAGCTTGTCTAAAAGAAAATCTCAAAACAGACCATATATGTCAATGATAACTTTTAACGTAGTTTTTTCTGAGGACTGTATGCTAAAAGTGAGAAGAAACATTCTTTGCTTGACCCTTATAATGGCTTTATCATAAAGTCTTGATTGTACAATGTAGAAAGGTGCAGCTTAACAAAAATATGGAAAAAAATATGTAACCCATAACGTGTCAAAACGATGATATTTTAACATTAAATTATACAACAAGAGGTCCATGAGGGCCTGGGACGCTCTGTTGACTGCTTTGAAAACGTCTATGGCATGATAGGTCTTGTCAGATAAAAAAAACATACTTTTTCAAAGTATTTCAGAAAAGGCAATATCGCTTAAGATTGTTAAAGTTCAAGGACAGGGCTAACTTTGTCATGTTTCCACGGTGCTATTTTTCCTGTGTAGCTTAATAGACCCAACCAATTTTCTAGATATACCATCATTTAGTTGGTTCAATCATTCTGTGAACGATTGAAGAAAATCGGGTGAAAACTATGGACTCTATCGCGATGACATGGATATTTCAATTAAAATTCCACAGGACTCTTTTTCCCGTGACGTTCCCAACCCTCTTTCGAAAGGGACGGTCCATGAAGTGTTGGTGCAATCATATTGCGAAAGTTTGGAGCGAATCGGATTAAAACGTTGGACTCTATTATGATAACGAGAATATTTAAATTAAACTTCCACATGGCACCTTTTCCTTTGACACTAGACAGACCTTATTATTTTTTTTTTCAAAATACACCGCCCTTATGATGGTACAATCTAGTGCAAGTTTGAGACAAGTGGGTGAAAATTATAGACTTAATTGAGATTACAAGAAAAGGTTTACGGACCGACAGACGGGAAGCACGCTATCCCTGTAGCTTTTCTTACCTTTGGTCAGTAGAGCTAGAAATAAAGAACAATAAGAGAACAAGAGCACCGCATAAGGGTGCCTACGCTCGGCTGTTAGTCTTGGATAGTGGAAAGAAATCTTATCATAATAATATTATATTTTTACACAAGCTTTCAGCGGCATAGCCGCTTTCATCAGGTGAATCCTATGAATTGACAATTTATAGGATTCATATGATGAAGGCGACTGTGCCGCTGAAAGCTAGTGTAAAATTACAATATTATTAAAAGTATTTATCTCAAGAAGAGAACTTTTTTTATTCATTTACAGAAATTTTAGATGAAAAATGGGCATGATTCGACCAAAATGCATCTAGAGACAGTCCCCTTGATAGATAAGGTGGCTATTTAGAAGATCGGTGCCAAGGATTTGTTGAAGATATATCATATATCAATTCCCACAACCGAGTTATATATATATTTTCATACAATATACTAAGTACGTATTATATTTATCTTATAACCTTGTTTGCCTTGTTTCCGTCAACGTTTCTAACAGAAATGCAAGTTTCAAAAATTAACCGCATTATTATGTCATTGTTCTAAAAATACCAATGTGATATCATAAAAAAAAACATATGTGTTTGAATGTCATCCCACGTAAACCTTAGTAACTTAATAGTAAGGAAGCAAACGGAGGCTTGGGGGATCTTGGTAGTACAGTTAAAAACATCGTGAAATTGACAAGGTGACTGATTTTGGAATGATTAAGGAATGAAATTGAATGAGTGTGTGGAGCGAGTTTTGAGAGAATTTGATGGGAGGTAATCCTGTATCACAAATTTTATTCAGGATGAACAAAATTAGTGATATTGATTACCTCCCTTTAATAAAAAATGCAAACAAATTCTATAGATAACTACCTATTTCTTCAAGAACCCATTAGACGCTTACAATTACAATTTTTTTCTATACAAGTTTATTTTGAACGAAGTTGTTGATTCTATATTTTTCAATAGGTTTGGGCGTTTTTGAATGATTTGAGTGAGTGTTTGGAATGAATGATTGGAGCGCTGAGTGATCGTTTAAGAATGGTTTTGATTGAGGTGAATGTCAATTTCACGATGTAACTTACTGTAGGCCACCTATTGAGAGGAATAGCAGGAATCCGTTGTTCTGTGCTTCGGCCACGACATATGACCATAAAACCGTTAAAAGCGGCATGAAACAAGAGTCAAACAAACAAACCACAGTTTATTTACTTATTCAAAGTTTCTTTAATCTATCAGCATAAATCTTAAGCTTCCGGGTTCGATTCCCGACGGCGGCACTCATCCTTTCCGACTATATGTCTCCCACCATTGGGTCAATAATCGTGGACCTATGTGAGATAGCAGCTGAAGGCTAGAAAAGGATGTGAAAGTAGTAGTGGTGTGGTAAATACCGGGAATCCATTGTAAGGTGCTCCAGACGCCGCGAAATAACTGAAGGATTGTTAAAAGCGGCGTTTGACACCATTCAAACATACAAACAAACAAATAAAGTCTTTAGATTGGTGATTTATGTTAATCGTCTTGAGTTCACCCTTGCCTTGTTTTTAAAACCGCCGGAAATGTCAGGCGCTGGCTCCGTTTATGCTTATGTTAACATTTGTTTATTGTTTTCTCAGATCACAAAAGAGGACTGTCGTGCTGTAATGGAATTTCAAGCGTATTTAAACCATTAAATAAAATACTCGTAATCCCATCGTGATTTCATTTTCCATTTGAGTCCCCATGTTCTTATAGGTCACGATGTGTTACATATGAACGAGAAATAAAATGCGCTCCACCACACGAAAAGGGACCATATGAGAAGCTTTAAATTTTGATACTAGTCAGACTGCGCGGACTGCGCAGTCTGGCTAGGGTCGAAACCTTTCGCATTATCATAATTTTCTGAAAATAGAATGATCATTCTACCTTACTATACAGGGTTCATTTAGATTCGACCTCCGGTTGATCTCTACTGGAACGAATCTCTTTTTCGAAATATCATTTTACAGAGTTACGAGATGGGCCTTATTCGCCTGACGGGTCACAAACGCTATCATGCCGGACACGCAAATGTCATTTGGGATTCTGTGTCACGATATATGGCGTTGAAAATTTTAAAAACAAACTCTTGAAAAGTTCTTTAGTCATTTACCTGACGTTGGCATTGGTGCATGCACTGTTGCAGTGACCAACTAAAATAATTGTAAAATGAGGGATGGTCCGAAAGTTTTGAGACTGTGCTTATTTATATCTTTTGAAGTATAAGCCAAAAGATACCGAAACCTATTTGAGCAAGAAGCAGAACGTCTCCTTAGTTTACAAACTGGTGTCAAAGTCTGTGAAACGACGTTTAGAAAAGTCCTAAAATTGACTTTGATGTATTTTCAGCTTTAAATCCCCCGTCCGCGTTTAGAGTAAAACATTGCTATTTCGTGAACATTCTTTGAATAATTATTCTTGATTTAGTCTTAAAAAGATGAGTTACATAAAAATACATATATCGACAAACAGTGGCTTTTTCGTGAAACGCATAATCTGCTGTATAAAGTCATATATGTAAATGAGATTTTGGTCACGTGAAATACGCCCATGCGCAGGAGCGGTAATGTGCTCTAAATTCAAATTGGAGTCCGAAATGTTGCGGGTCATAAATACTCTTCAAGTTAGGTCTATAGTTTGGTCATCACGTCATAATCATTAAATGATATTTTTTATCAAATACAAAATCTAGAAAAATAAAATGATTCTGTAGTTTCTGTTATATTGAATCAGTCTTACAACTTCCGTACATTTGACGTTATTGAAGATGCTCTATAAAACTATTCGCGGGTCCTAACTTCCTAAGAGCAGCATATATAAGCAAAAATGTATCATCTTCGTCAGGGTTTTTGTTGTTGTTTTTGTTTGTTTGATTTTTTTTTTTTTTTTTTTTTTTTTCGATTTTGTACTATATGTCACATGCAATCGAGCATTGCATTCGTAGGTAGTAGCTTTCAGTCTTATTGATTACTTAATGTTCATACTTCAAAGAGTGTTTCTTTTCATTTTTTCATGCAGTAAAGTCATTGATTCAAACCCCCTTTGCAAAATATAGAGGGGATATATTACACACATGATGGTTTGTCTTCGCGCATTATCAATTAAATTTTTGTCGATTCTATAAATTTCCATGCATTCTAATTTACCAAAAAGTGAGTTTTATTTCTCAACGAACACAATTTTGGGTACGCAACTATTTTGAAAGCTTCCGCAAAAGTAGTCCCGCCAAACATCTGTTTCATATTGACCAATATTAACATTTGTCGCCTCATAATAATAGATTACAAATATGAAGAGATTATTTGTTGCTTTCGTGGAGGAATGAATCTAAAAAATCTAATCATACTCGTGTATGAATCCGCTAAGTGCCATATCTCAGTGAAATCAGTGGATACTCTCTTCATTTCAAAAATGATTTTTACCCGTCAGGTGAAAAAAGAGGACCATTTGGATAGTGCGTAAAATGTCGCCCCAAGTAGGACTGCGCTTTTCGCACAGACTGACAGAGAAAAACTTTCTGACAACCTCTTAGTTGATCCATTATATTTAAGGAAAATAAAAAGAAGCTGGGCTTAGGCACGGATCAAGACTTAAGAGTGATTATAGTTTTAGTGACAGTCGTCTAAGTCAAAATTAAAGTATGTATAGAAAACAAAATGTAAAAGATTTTCACGATATAATGACAAAATAACATCTTTCTTCAGTCCAAAAAATCATTCATGATTGTCGCAAAATTAAAAGCAGTAAAAACCGATTGGATAACAATGGCGCCTGTTTACGACATTAGCGATGCAGGGGAGCGGTAATTTAATACAAATGGATGAGTTTAAGACAGGATACCCTAGTCATTGCGTCGTCCTTTCCTTTACGAAATAACACGCCTTCTTTATTTTCGGTACTGGACAGAGATTTTAACCATAGGAAAGAACATCGTGAAAATGAGACGAACTCGGATCAAAACCGTTCAAATTCGCTCGCTCAGCGCCCCATTCAAATGATTACTAATACCGCCTCCAATCGTTCAAAACGTTTAGAAATCGTCCAAAAACGCTCCAAATAATTTTTAAATGTTAAACGTTAACGTCATTAAAATCGAACATACCGTTCCACGTTTTTTTTATAGCTGGCGTCGATTTGGATGCGTCTGATTGATGCTTGAAGACGCACAAAATCTATTTTCTAGAAAAGTACATAATCTTTTTTATCCAAATTCAATTAAATTTTATCATACGACGATAATACAATATCTCAAATTTCTTCAAAATAGACGAATCTAACGATGCAATATTATCTCCCTTTAATATAATTCAAAACTCGCTCGTCCTATTCATTAAATTTCATTCAAAATTATTCTCCTCTCCCTTTCCCTCATTTTCTTAATCGTGCATGGCAATTTTACACAAGAATTTCAAGCTGATGACTTAGACGGCGTTATATAGATTTGGTATCATCGTGAAATTAATATTTACCCCGGATCATAATCATTCTAAATCACCCACTCAACGCTCCATTCATATATTCATTCCAAAAAAAATCACTCAAATTATTCAGAAACGCTCAAGAGTTCGCAAAAAAGCTCAATAACTACATTCAAATCATTGTAAAAATTCACTTTCTTGAATTTGGAAAGTCTGATTGGTTCATGAAATCAAAGAGATATTTTCTAAAACATTTATTGATATCTTACGAAATTTATTAACTCCCCTTAATTTCACTAAAACTTACTCATTCAATTGCATTCCAAATTCACTCCAAAATCATTCATCTTGTAAATTTCACGGATTTATTAACTTTAACTATAAACAGAATGGTATGTAGGTCACATATTCGATGATATGGCAATTTTTGTTTGATTGGGTTTTAACGCCGCTTTAAACAATCTTTCGATTTCATCGCGGCGGCTGGAGCAACTAACGCTAGCTTCCTAGTATTTCTCACACCGGTGCAACCATTACATCCTTTTCTAGCCTCCAGCTGCTATCCTACATAGGTCTACGTTTATCAACCCATTGGTTGAAGACAAATAGTCGGAAAGGCTGAGTGCCGCCCTCGGGGACCCGGGGTCTTTTGAATGATAGTATCAAATATGGCATACGAAAGATGGACTTCACAGAACATACCACACGTTTCAATCGGAGACTCGTTGTCACCCAGTGCTTTCAACAGACCAACGGATCGACAGAAAAAAAATGAGAAGGTCAAAAAACTCAGCAGAAAATTGATAAATAATCGCGTAATTTGAACGGCAGGGATGCGGTAATTGTCTTCAACTTCTCTTTATTTCTTTCAATTAAGCCTAAATCACGGACGTTTTTCACCAATCAATTGTTCCAGCTCGTACGTATTACACACGCTAATGAGACAGTTTGTACGCTGGAGCAGAGAGGATCTTTAAAAATCACGATTAGAAAATTTCTTGTATTGGAGACAATTTGAAATATAAAACTATTTTTACATTTTAAGATTATCGACTTCATCGAATAGTTTATCTTTATAGTCACAAATACATGTATTTTTTGAGAGGATGATCGTCTGTTTCAGCGTATGATCGATTTTTTTTACATTCCTGGCAAAGAAATCTTGGGATTTCACAGTGTTATAAATTTTGATATCGTCACTAACGACGAAAACACTTTTTCAGTTTCACTGGAGGAACTACTTTTTTCAAGCAGCTTGACTGCACAGGCTACTGGGATAGAAACATTGCACAGCCCAATAACAGATTCAGTTTATCTGCATATGGGGTTTAAACTTAGAAATTGAGGTTTTGTCTCCTCATAAATATGCAATATTTATTAAATATCTATGCGAAAAAGATAATATTAAGCTATTGGGTTATTGATTCAACGCCTGCCCTCCCTTCTGGATCCACCACTAAAGCTTCCGAATAAGAGATTATCGAAAAAAAAAGTCAATAATCATTGACCTATGAAAACAGAAACAAAACGAAACAAACATGAACAATAATTTGAACGAGGTAACATCCTGAAATAGTTCTAAAACAATAACTATCCCAATCCGACAGTTCCCGTTTTCTCTGACCTTGCGACTTTTTCCGAGGGCTCGAAATCCGATGACATTGCAGTCATAGCGATAAACACTGAGTTCAGTCCGAGAGTAAGCTGATTTAAAATGCTCATCTCAGGGAACAGAGTGATCACAGACCGCACAATTCTTCCATTGTGCCCATCTCGGTACCAAGTCGATTTCCAAAGAATCCCGGTGTTTAATTGTTTATATCGTTGACTTAGTTGTCGTTCTTATATCTAGGCAGCTAAAGATTCGTCCATATTATTTTCGTTCTTCGTCTTAACACCGTGGAATGTCCATAGAATGGATTTTTTGCTTCAAAGTATCTTTATATTCCCTCGAATTTTCAAAGAGTAATCCAAGATGGCGACAAAAAATTAATGAAAACAAAAATTTCAATACGCTTAAATCGCATGGGCCGAGGACGATATCAAAGACAAAATATATAATTTTAAAAATAAAAATAGAGTTATGGAGAATACGAATACGTCCTGCGACTCGTTTTTTAAGATCTAATAACGCATTCTCGTGAATTGATATTCACGTCAGACATAATTAGTTGATTATCCTCTACTTATAATATGACCTACGTCGCCGGAGTGAAATAATCCCATTGAATATTTTTGATATTACACGGGTGTTAACACACTAGTGGAATAACTATGCAAATGAGCTCAGAGCGAATAACAACGCTATTTTGTAGCCGCGAAAATGACGTCATAATCTATGTTTTTGTGACGTCATTTTTAAACGGCGTTATAAGTTTCGCGGAAAATTGAGACGTTGAATTTCAAGAATTTTGACGATTTTCCGCTAAAATTCGGGTCATATTATAAACAAAATATAAAATTTGTGCTCATAAAATACAGAATTCATTAAACTCGTCATCTAAAACAGACAAAAGCTCGGCACAGCCTCGTTTTTATCTGTTTATAGATGACTCGTTTAATAAATTCAGTATTCAATGACCACTCATTCAATATCCTCTATATATTTCATTGTTTGAACAACAGAAATTATATTTTTACTTCTGCCTCTATGTTCTACGTCTTTAATGAAAAAAAAAATAAACAAAATGTGAACATTTAAGGATTATTTTTCTTAAAACGGATTATTTTGCACGTAATTGCTATGCGACGTTCATAATGACGTCACTTATTGAGTCCCGTTTAATTGGTGTCGGGTCAAAAAGGCCCAGTGACAGGAAGACCCGGGTCAGAAAGGCCCGGGTCAAAAAGGCCCACTATCAAAGTTGACCAAAAAGGCCCAGTCCAAAAAGGCCCACTCTTGAATGTGACAGATACATGCCCACAAATACTGACCTACAATGCTTCAAATACCTGCTAGATTTAAATATATGTTGATAATTATTACATCTCATTTTTAAATCATTTTGAATAATTTGAATATAAAAACATCCTATTGATTATCCTTTCAGTTTCACTTTGAAAACTAAATGGATAAAGATAATTTTACGAATGACAATTATGAAACAACGGTTTCCTGTTATTCTGTAAGCCAGGTACAGATGTATTATCACCCATGAATAAAATGAAGTTTAACAAGTGTGTGGATTAGGAATGATGTTACGAAGCAGAAGACATGTAAGATATACATTGTAATTTATCAAAATTTATCAAAAGACTCTGCCATCTGTTTTTCTGCTTCATTTCAAGCAATAACCAAAAGTTGACTCTCTATGACATCTCATTTTAACCGGAATAACCCTCTTTTATTCAATTCTGACAGTGGGCCATTTGGTTATTTTTCATAGTGGGCCTTTTTGGACTGGGCCTTTTTGGCCCAGGCCTTTTTGTCTCTGGGCCTTTTCGTACAGTGGGCCTTCTGTGCCAGAAGGAGAGAGTACGTCAAGGAGAGATATATACGACAACGATGAATGCGATAACGAATAACGAGTGGACGATGCAGCAGTAAACTAACGTAAAAAGGAAAAAACGACTGTGTTTGATTTTGTTTGAATGCTTTCAAAAAAATTCAGTTATATCGGGGCGGCTGGTGTACCCAACAATGAATTATTGGTATTTCTCCCACCAGCACTACTATCACATCCTTTCCTAGCCCCCAGCTGCTATCTCACATAGGTCTACGATTATCAACCCATTGGTGAGAGACAAAAAGTCGGAAAGAATGAGCGCCGCCGTCGGGGATCGAACCCTGGACCTCTAGATTGATAGTCCGAAGCGCTACCAAGAGAACGATAGTAACTATATTAAAGTTAAACAACGAGAATAAGTCATAACGACCGTGATAATACGGTAGCTTGGCAACGAAATGCGGTAATGTGACAACGAGAATACGAATGAACGGCAGTAATGATATAAAAGGAAAAGAAAAAAAGACCGACTGTGGTGATACGCAATAGGTCAGTCTCTCAAGCTGCACATTTCTTCATATAACTTATTTTAGTTGCTTGAAAAGTCCCCTACCAAAAATGCACTTTATGCCTTTTTCTGTTTATCATTGTATAGGGTCAATCATCTACAGTTTATTACATCGTGAAATTGACATTCATCTCAAATAAAACCATTTTAATTACTCACTCAGTGCCCCATTCATCCATTCCAAACACTCACTCAAATCGAGCAAAGCCACTCCAAAAGGTTTTAAAATACTACCAACAAACACGTTAAAAAATAGAAATAGAAAAAAAAATCGGATTTCACTAACACAACTGAATTTGTAAGCGTATGACTGGTTCTTGAAGAAATAGGAAGTTATGTATAGAACATATGAATGTTTTATTAAAGGGGGATAACCAATATCGCTCATTTTGTTCATCCTGAACAAAATTTGCGATATAGGATTGCCTCCCATTAAATTCACTCAAAACTCGTTCCACACACCCATTCAATTTCATTCCAAAATCATTCACCTTGCCAATTTCACGATGATGTTAACTGTACCTTCATAAAATGAAATATTCAGCTGCTGTTCGTCGATTCTTTGGTTCGACTAGAATTATATCTAAAAAGTTGTTAGAAAATTGTAATAGAATTATTATCGAAATTCTGGCAATTGATGTAGGCACCGACATGTCAAGCGATACCAGCGCCATGGTCACGTGACATTTTAATCTCGCGTACTTCACGCGCGAACGGGAAATAGTGTTTGTGTCAAGTGTGACTTCCGCTATAGAGGTTTTATGAGCGGATTGCTCTCAGTGAGTAATAAACACCCAATAACATTCTAATTAAATAATACAACCTCATCTTCTCTCTATAAAGTGCGAATTGTGTCACAGAGCTAATCATCTGATTAATTGGGGCTTAATTAACGGGTAGAATCATAGACGGAACCGTGCAGACGGCCTGAATTAGTTTTTTACTGGAAAAATAATTGCCGTATGGAAATTTAACTTGCGCGTCCGGCTTTCAATTATTCAAATTTGATCAAGACATTATTAAGTCACGAAATGAAATCATTTAACTCCCCTTTTCTAGAATTACATGGTTCAAATCCTTAACTACGATCAATTGTTTTCGTTTCTGTTTGCCTATTTGGTATTTTGATGTTTCCTAATCAGATCCAGTCCCAATTCACATTTAGAGCAACAAATTTAAGATTTTTATGTATGCCAAAAAAAGCAAGTTTCTATGCCTTAAGGTTTGGGATGAGAAGATTTTTTTTTTCTTTCTTTTTTTTTTCCTTGGTTGCAATGGGTAAAAAAGTTAATGTTTTTAAAAGATTCAAAATCTGTAAAGAATTTTAAAGCGCTTGACATAAGAATCGTTTCTCTGAATTCGGTTATAATCTGAAAGTTTATTGTTGACGATAATTCTTAAAAAATATATATATATAAATATAAAATATATATATGTAAAGACAGACGGATGGACGCCTGGCATCAGTTAATCGAGATAGCTCAGCTCAGCTAGTTATTCGTTGGCTAAAAGAGACATATGTTGTTAAGCCTTTATAAGGGAAAACTAAACCTGTCTTTTCTTTAATCGAATTCTAAACACATAAATAAAGATCAAATAAGCATAACATATAATTACTGTAAAATTTATCTCTTTAGCCTTAATGTATAATATACATCTTTATCCTTAATGTAGCGCTGATTAAGACAAGATTTAATAAATTAATATATCAATGCATGTATTATATAGATATACATGTAGCAAATCCGTTCTAATTACAAAAAGAACCCGCGTCACAAGGAAATTGTTAGTTTTCACAGTGAAATTGATATGAGAACGAAAAGACAAATATGTGACCCGTCACGCAAAAAAAGACCATTTGGGTAGTGCGTAAAGTGTCGACCCTAGTCAGACTGCGTGGGCTACGCAGACTGACTAGGGTCGAAACTTTTTGCAACAGGCAAATTGCCTGAATCTAGAATGACCAATCTACCTTCCAGTGAAAGATTTTTTGAAATGCGACCTCTGGTTGACCTTTGCTGGATCAAATCTCTTTTTCAATAATTCATTTCACAGAATTCCCTTTTCTTTTCGCGTGACGGGCCACATATAGATATGTATAAATGTGCAGTCTGATCATAGGTCTGTTTAACATATTTTCCTTTTCAAACCAGAAAACATTAAAAAAAAAGAAAAGAAAAACATATTTCCAAAATAAATATCGACTCAAAATTTATGCTTTTCGTGCTGTGAGCACTTTGATTCTGGTGCAATTTCACCAATGATTTAATTCATCACGTATATTCATCGAATTTTCAAACGTTACATTTTCGAGTGACGGGCCACATATGTTAAAGGTAAGCGTAGATATCTGAGATTCTTGGCTTTTTCAATTACGGGGAATTTTGCGACATTTTCCGCGGAAATTGCCTCTTAATTTTCTAATCAAATGAAATGTCTAAGCCGGTTTCCATAGATAACAATAAACGCAGAATTCTCAGAGAATAGATAAAAGGAAAAGTATTTACTGAGAATAAATGGACACGACTGGAGGTCGTCAAATCGAGGTCACATCATGCCTAGTTTGATACAATGAGATGAGGGTTATGCCTCCGTCACACTGTATACAAAATGGTTGGTAAACAGAAAGCTATGCATAATACTGGAGAACGAACTTAACAACGAACAACGAGAATTTTGGAGTTTCCTTTCACGGAACCATTTAAACGTAGGCCGGGGTGTCTTATTTGTAATGTTTCCTGACTTTGTAACTCTTTGGCTTGAGCCTTGAACCGTCATCGGGGTGTTTTTATCGACAAAACGCCTTTGTTCATTCAGCTGTAGAATTTGAAAGCAATTACTTTTCACTGCCATCTCTCCCTCGTGGACAAAAGACAAACTGATATGAGTGTTCGAGATTAACTCATGAAGATTGACAGAGTTTCCATCGCAAAATATAATCCAGGCGGCCGTCCATCAGTCATAAGCTAGAAGCACATTACGGAGTGTTATCTTGTCAGAACGATAACATTCTTACGTGGCGTCGTACATCGGTATGAATAAGGATATTAGTATATGGATGGGTGCATTTTCCACATCGTTTTTTGGAATAAAAAGTGCAAATGCCTTAGCACATAGTATGTTTAAGCCATGTGCTAAGGCAATAGCTCTTTATTCTCCAATAAACGCAATGAAAAATACACTCGATCCTTATAATTGCAATCTTTAAGACTAAGAAACAATAAAAAATACTCGGCTAAAAGAATAAAAGGTTCAAATCTAATTTTTGTGCGTACAAAGACCAATAAACAAGATCTATTTTTAGATCGCATATCAAACGTGTATTGTTATCTCGCTTTCGGAGTTTGCTGGCATAAAGTTTTACAAATGGGACACAAATAGACGAAAACTTTCACATTTCTAGAGGTATTTATGATCAGAGAATTATTTTTGCCTAGCATTGCTCAATTTTAAAACGCAATCGGCGTGATCGAGAATTCTTTAATGCTTTTCGGTGGTTTATCGAGAAATAACGGTAGATTATCACTTGATAATCTCACCGCAAAAGCAGTGAAATTATCAAAAACTTATACCCTGCTTTGGTGCATTTCATCCTATCTGACGTCATCTATGCGGGGCGAAATAAGTGACGTCACAATGAACGTTGCATAGCAATCACGCGCAAAATGACGCGCTTTACGGAAATGTGTCCTAGAAATTTCACATTTTGTCTCGTTTTTGCATTAAAGAAATAGAATAATCGTTGGTTTTTCGATTAAGATCGATTGATATTTCATTTCGTGAACAACAAAAGCTATATTTTCGGCTCTGCCACTCGTGAAAATATAGCTTTTGTTGTTCACTCAATAAAATATAAATCGATCTTACACTGAAACAAACGATTATCCTATATATGTTTAGCAATTGCTTAATGGTCTCCGTCGACTCGTTGTAAATGGCAGCACAGAATCAGAACTTTACGCTTGTAATGGAAAGTTCTTTTCCAAATATTTCAATTATAAATTGTTCAAATAGCGATGAAGGGTTATGAAAGGGGAACAATGAATTTTTGAGTTTCTACAACACTGAACATGCAGATCGATGGCCGGATGGTTTTTTATAGTCCATTTCACAGTCTATCTTATTGTGGATAAATCGTTTCGTTTTGCTTCTTTTTATAAAATGATAAGACTATAAAAAGAGTTTTAATACCTCGATCAAATCAATATTCACTCTCTTCATCTCTTAAACACTACAAAAAAAAACTTGTTTAAGTTGGAAAGTGGTTAGTTGTGTGATGAAATACGCTTTAAAAAAACAGCGACTTCTATAAAAGCTGTTCAAAGATGCAACAAGTTCTGACACTTAAGGCCATACCACTCCCTAATTTGAAAATTTGCCAAACACAAATCGTCAAATGCATCTTCAATTACGAGAGACAAAAAAAGACGGAGAAAATCTGCGTCTCCCATGAAGCCAACAACATCAGCGACAAATCCCCACTCTTATCATTAATACGTCTCCGAACGATAATTAAGTAGAAATTGTTCATTTGTGAAATGTCTGTTTCGCGGAAATTGTAGCGAGATGGGTTCAGACATTAAGCTATTACCCGCCTATTACCGCGAACGCCGACCACGTCTCCTTTTCACTACCAATTAGTGATCAGTTGTCACAGAGCTTGAGTCCTTGTAATAGCTTCGAAATCTATTGGGAGTTCAACCGATTTTCGTATTCATCCTTTCCTGTTTTACAAAATTTTGGATCTGTCCAAATTCAAAGGTTTTGCAGACGAAAATTTAAAGTAAATTTGATTTGAAAAATAACCATTCAGTAGGGTAGAAAATAGTGTGGAAAAAGAAGAAATTGCTTGTCAGAAGCAATTTCTTCTTTTTTCACAATGTTTTCTCAATTATAAAATCACAGGCACGTTAAAAGCATGGATTAAACATTCATTTTGCCGGCCATGATCAGACAGCGCATGTTATAAAAGCCCTTTAACCCTATCAATTGCAATCAATTGTCGTTCTACGTGTTTTCAAAATATGAAGAGAACTTATTTTTATGTTGTTAATAGTGATGTTTTAAAACAGAATGAAGTTAGATAGGGATATTTTTTTTCTTTACTTTTTTTTTCATAAACTATTTTATATGTTTGTGCGAAAGCTAATAATAGTAAAATAACAGGATGTATATTGTAGGTAGCTTTGTATTTTTACGCGTACTTTAGGAGGTTACAAGTAGAAAATCCATACCACTTCATTTAATTTTTTAATAACCATTAATTATTTATTTTTATAAAATAACTTCTTATTGGCTCAAGCTCAATCCAAGGAACAACAATAAAAGTAACGAGTTTTCCTTAACAAATACAATCGAAAAAAAAAAAAGATTTCAATATTTAGACGACTCGATTTTATATAATACAAAGTACACGTACATTCGGATATGAGCGTTTTTTACCATCAAGAATTTAACTGTGGATTGTTCCAGCAAAGGGTCTAATATCCAAGCTTTAGAAGAGTTTTATTGCAAATCCGTGATTTGACATCTATTTAATACGATTCGGTTCGGGGACGAATCACGCAATCTTATTCGTATTTTATCATCTTGGATTTCAGAGTAGTTAATTGAAGTGAGGATGTTTTCTGCGTGTTTATTTGTCTGTGGACATTCGCTAATTATTCCATTTAATTCTCGAGGATCTTTGGGGATAAAGATTTATTGAAATTCAATTATTGTTTGAAAAAGACCCAATATGCTCGGTTGAAGAGTAATTCCATTGACTTTTGTCGGATTATTCCGGGTTATTTTCGTGTATCTGTCTCTGGCATGCAGAAATAAACCCTTGCAAAATAGATTATTCGTTTGAAACGGTACTGAACGTCGCTTTTAACAACGTTTCAGAAGTATGATGTTATCTCAGAGAAATAGCGTTTCATTGATTGAATGGAGTTTTACGCCGCTTTAAGCATTTTTCAGTTATATCGCGGCGGCTGGGGCACCTAACAATTGTTTCCTCGTATTTCTCTCACCAGTACAATCTCTGCATCCTTTCCTAGCCTCCAGCTGTTTATTTCATTGAGGTACGGGACTAAAAACCTTATCACACTGTATTGATACGCGAAGCATATCGATAAAAGAGCGTGATAGGGGCTTTAGTATCATACCCCTATGAAATCAACAAATATTCTTTATATCTTATAATTTGATATCATGAAAGCAAAAATGTAAAGATTTGTCAACATTAAAGCAGTTTTCTTGGGGGACTACTTCTTGCGCAAACTTACAAAATAGCGGCGTAATCAAAATCAATTTCATTGGGAAATAAAATCCATTTTTCAACCAATCCGAATGCGCGAAATTTGTTAGATTCAACTAGAACTGAATTATAAATATGTGACCCGTCATGCCAAAAGGGACCATCTGGGAACTCTGTAAAATAAATATTGGAAAAAGAGATTTGGTCCAGCATAGGTCAACCAGAGCTCGCATTTCAAAAAATTCTTTCACTGGAAGGTAGATTATTCATTTTAGATTCAGAAATAAGCAAAGTGTGAAAAGTTCGACCCAAGTCAGTCCGAGTGCGCAATCCGCACAGTCTGGCTAGGGTCGATACTTTACGCACTTCCGAGATGGTCCCTTTTCGCATGACGGGTCACATATATGAAAAATGATTCATTGTGATTCAGTCTTGTAAGAATTGGGGGTTCTGCTTTGCCAGAGCGGGGCGGACTGACCTACGAGACCAGAAGATAAAGTCTATATGATTTGACATTATGACTTTTTTTCAGTTTCATTAAAATCAACTCTATGAAACCACTACGCTATTTCTCTGTTACGTATGACACATTTTAAGAAAATATCGAAAACTTATTATTTCCAAATCCCGGCGCCTCGTTCTTTTTTTTATCCGTCTACGGAATTACTATATTTACACAATGACGTCACGTTAAAAAAAATGGAAGTAGCAATCTGATTGGCTAACAGGATGATGCGCAGAAACCCAAAAATGCAGTTCGTCCTCAGATCCACAGGCAGAGGCTAAGCGGTAGGCAATATGGTGGATCTGATTTTTGGTGGACGTTTACGTTCACCAGTGTTAATACCATGTTTGAACAATCCTGTCAGATGTTAATAGGTTTTCAAAACAGTAGTACTCATTAAGATTCAATTTACTCTTTTTGAAAAATTGTAACCGTCTGACAACTATGCATTTCAAAAATGGATTGAAACAAGGAGTCTACGTAACTTGTTGCAACCTCAAAGACATCTTTTAAGTGTGAAATCATATTCAATTCTGAGATCGGGTGAATTTCTTCCTTGCGTAGAACTACTTTTCTGACAGAGTGAGTAATATGCCCCTTATTTCCCAATGGTCAATGGGAGGTCACTCATGAAATGAAATTACTGGAATGGCAACCTCCCCTGACACTATTAATGTAAATAAAACAAAGGCAAATTAATGGAAATATCAGTATACACATGAATACGGATACAGTCTGAGCAGGTGTAGTAAAGCATTCAGGCCATGCGATAAAGGTTTATGCAAAGGGGTTTTACTTTACATTTCAACACACGAAAGCCAAACTCGAGACAAGTGTCTGCAATTTTTTACGCGTTTATATGAACACTTAACCTTTCTTTTCTTTGAGAATGAAAATCGCGGAACAATCAATTAATATCCTTTTATAGAATTTTTTATCTCCACTGGCCGAAGGCCACTGGGGCTATTGTCATGGCGTTGTGTCTGTCGTCCGTTCATAAACTTTTCTTTCAAAATCTTGTCCTCAGAAACTACTAAATGAATTTCAATCAAACTTCACAGGAATGATCCTAGGGTGATCCTCTTTCAAAGCTGTTCAAGAAATTTAGATCCAATGACAAACATGGATTTAATGGGCGTGGCTTATTTCCAGATATGGTTAAAAGCGGGTTTTTTTCAGATTCTAATTGATGGATACCAATTAAATTTTACATGAATGATCCTTGAGTGGCCTTTTATCAGTCTATAAAAAATATTGTGATCGGTTGAAAAATATGTATTTTATGGGCGGAGGTCATTTTTCTATATGTTATTTAGTCGAAACTTTGAAAATCATTTTCTCAGAATGTAACTGATGGTTTTCAACCAAATTTCACTCGATGGTACTTTAGTGATCCTTTATCAGGCTACCAGAAATTATTGTGATCGGATGAAAAATAATCATTTTAATGGGCGGAGGTCGTTTCTGTATATGCTATTTAGTGGAAACTTTGAAAATCATTTTCTCAGAATGTAACTGATGGTTTTCAACCAAATTTCACTGGAATGAACTTTTTGAGTATCCCTTTTTGAGTCTACCAAAAATTACTGTGATTGGATGAAAAATATGTATTTTATGGGCAGAGGTAATTTCTCAATATGTTATTTTGTGTAATCTTTGAAAATCATTTTCTCAGAATGTTATGGGTGGATATCAATCAAACTTCATTGGTATGATCCTTGGGCGACCCCTTTAGCATGTAGCCAAAATTATTGTCATTGGATGAAATATATGGGGTTTTTTTTATTAGCGGAGGTCTATTCTCTATATGTTATATAGTGGAAACTCTGAAATCATTTTCAACATCAGAAGAATCCAAAATATCTAAAAATCTATTCAAAACTTTTTTTTTCTTTTACAAGAATTTCAAGCCTGTGGAGCTACCAAAGCCATTCACAGCTTTCTAGTTTAAGCAGATAACACCACAATTTTTAATAATGAGATTACGGAGAACTGATTAGCATTACAAAATAAGAATAATAACCTAGATCATCTAATTGTCATTTCTTTACTTTTATAACAAATGGATCGGAGAATCACTGTTTAAACTACACCGGGATAAATTCCGAAAGTTATCGAAACCTTGTAATTACAGGACTTTGTTGACGATCGACGATATATGTTGAGAAACGTATATCTGAAGCAAGATGCGATCAGGTCATTTTCCTTTTTATCGTAATTTTACATGTAAAATTTCTCTTTTCTCCACAAATAGAGGAATCACTCTTATATGCCAACAGAAACGACCACCATCAGTACTTTCAGTGCTTTGATAATGAGATTGGACTTTTTTATCTAGCAAAATAATTTTCTTTCTATATATATGTCCGAGACCCGTCACGCAAAAAGGGACCATCTGGGAAAGGTGTAAAGTTTTCCCCCTAAATCCGACTGTGCAGGCTGACTATGGTCGAATCTTTTCGCCATTTGCTACTTTTCTAAACCTTGAATTATCAATCTGTCTTTCTGTGAAAGAATTGTTGAAATGCGACAAGTGGTTGATTTGAACTATGGCCATTTTATTCATTTTACGGAATTTCCAGATGGCCCCTCTTTCGTGTGACGGGTCGTAATAATAAACCTTTCTAAATTGGACCTCTTGTTGACCTCTTTTAGATCAAATATAGTAATTTGTTGTGGGTTTTTTTTTTGTTGTTGTTTTTTTTTATTATTTGTATCTATTATACGGAGATTCAATATTTCCTGTATAGATATGACGTTCCTATATTAGGTCACTTTTTTCAATGTTTGCTTTCTTCCACAATAAAAATTTAAAAAAAAAACTCGTTGGCGGTTCACGGCTCTTATTTCCCTTCAATTCAATGGTTCATCTTGATAGATAAATAGCTGGTGATTAAGACAATTGCAGAAGTTTGCGAAACTTGACATATGTTCAAAGTTCTTGCAATTATAAATTTACTCGACATTGCTATAATAACCACATTTTGAGAAAGTGTTTTGGTATCAATTAAAACAAGGTGGCAAATTGTCACAAGATACTTCCGTTACACAGCTGTATATCCTAGTATGAGAAACAATAAATTGGAATAAGTCAAAAATTGCGTAATGTAGAGTAGTGCTTCTTGGGCGAAACATAAGTGCAAAGTTTCGAGCCAATCAGACATAAGATGAGGTAACACAGTTATGCTCCGGACTAAGAAATGGACGCAGCCCATAGGACGTCATGGGTGATCACATAATACGTCCCTTCTTTCGACGAGCGTATATATAGAAGCACATGAATCATTCAGTTACATCAACTATACATTTGGATTAGAATGGGGTTTTACGCCACTTTTAACAATCTTTCAGTCATATACCTCGGCTGCTGGAGCACCTAACAATGGATTCCTGGTATTTCTCATACCAGTACAACCATTACTTTATTTTCTTGCCTCCAGCTGCTATCCAACATAGGTCTTCGTTTATCAACACATTGGTGGAAGACAAAAAGTCGGAAAGATGAGTGCCGCCGTCGAGGATCGAACCCGGCGCCTCTAGATTAACAGTCCGACGTGCTACCAACTGCGCTTTGACGGCGGCTAACAGCAACTATAGATATACACGTTTTAATACATGATGATCAATTTTCTCTGCAAAAGAATAGACAAAATTGACAATTTATCACTCACTTGAAAGACCGGTAACTTATTTTATTCACACTTCACGCTTCAAACATATCATCTTGAAATGTAAAGTGTGAACTATGAAGTATGAGGTTTGAAATGTGAAGTTTGAAGTGTGAACTATGAATTGTGAAGTGTGAAGTTTGAAGTGTGAAGTTGAAAATTTTCAATTTTTGGAGTTTATCAAATTGCCATATATGTAAACTTCCCAAGTCAAAGTTTTCATTCCACACTTCAAACTTCATAGTTATCACTTCACACTTCAAAGTTCACACTTCACAGTTCACACTTTAAAGATATCATGTTTGAAGTGTGAAGTTTGAATTAAAGAAATGTCACCACCAGTTCACGCTCCAGAGTTCACATTTCTAAGAAAATATGTTTGAAGTGTGAAGAGTGAAGTGTGAATAAAAGAAATCACCACTGGTCTTTCGTACTCCCTTAAACGAGTGCATGTACCACGCCCAATACAAAGACATTCATGGGATAAGGGACAGCATTAAGAAATGACAGAATAATACATCGATTATCTCCCTTTGCTGATCATGGACCCTTCATTAACTTTTTGATAAATCAAACTTGTTTGTTCTTTTTATGTAGGGTTTGACACCGTTTTCAATAGTTTTTTCAGTCATTTCGCGATGACTGGATCACTACATCATGGATTCTTGGTATTTCTCTCACAAACAATACCACATCATTTCAAGGCCTCGGGTTACTCATTCAACATAGGTTTACGATTAGCCACCAATGGCTGAGAGATGAATATCGGTAAAGATGTGTGCCATAGCCTGTGAACCAGCCAGGTGCCCCAAAAGAGGGTCCGACGCGGCTTCAACTCGATTGCTCAACGCGTTAACAGTTGTGACTGCCTATATATTTATAGGCAGTCACAACTGTCTTGCGCTGAGCCATCGAAATACGCTTTGACGAAAGGGGCCTTTTGTTGAAGATGTTACTCAGTAAGAGTAGATGTTTCTTGGCCCGTCCTTGTTTACTTCCAAACAAGATTGGTTTGTTAAACACCCCCCCCCCCCCCCCCCTGCAATTTTTTAAAAACTTGTTTTTTAAAAAAATTGTGAATACGATAAACGACAGAAAACTTTAATTAAATTCTGTAATCAAAAGCACGACGAACTGCGACGTGAAGTGTGTAGTTTACACATAAATGACCTGTAAAATGACCCTAACTGATGACTTTGAAGTTTTTTCACAAGCAATATACATGAGAAATAAGGAGTTTTTATCACTATAGTTCCGCAAGAGTGAGGTCCGAGAAACCGTTATCTCCTATCATTTTCAATGTAAAATTGATCTTTGATCACTCACTTGAAATTGCAGGTCTATAACCTAGTCAAAAGTTAGGGCAAACTATATTGTTTTGATTGATTGAATGGAGTTTAATGCCGCTTTCAACATTTTTATTGGGGGGGGAGGGGGGGGGGGGGTGGCAAAACAAGAGCCTACGCCGCTAGGCTGTCGAGTGATGGATGGTGGATAATAATGCAAGTCGAAAAAGGGGCATAATTGGCACAAAATACATCTAGAGTTATCACACACCTCGATAATAAAGGTTGCTATTTTGATGGTGATCATGTATGCCAATGTTCCAGTGAATGTCGTCAGTAGAACCAGAGATATAAAAAATGCCAAAGTTTGGCACGACGACGACACCAATACTATAGCAACACCTTGGGTTTTCTTCGAAAACAGCAGAGCTAAAAATCGAACTTTTCTCCAAGGAATAACTGAACAGTATGAACTGACACTGTATGATGCTTAACTATCTAGCCTTCCAGAATCGACACAATGCGGATGAATATATGTCAACCAAAAGATCGATAGTCCAGTTGAATCATTCATTTTCAACATAATGTTGTCCCCCGATAATTATTCCAAACACGTTCATGGGCGTATGACTTAAACTTTGTAGCTGCAGATTAGCCATTAGTATTAACAGATCGCCTTCCAATGATCTGGATTTAGTGATTTTTGTAATGCTATGCTAATGCATTTTCAAAGGTTTTAGAATTTATCACAACATATTCTGTCATTCAGAATATCTTTGAGTAATCTTATCATAATCATACACGGTAAGCGCAATGTTTATTAAAACCTCTTGGTGGGTGAGCGTTGAGCTTAAACAACTGCCGTCAGAGACGGATTATGCTCCCCTAATAAGGCATTGTCACAAAAACAAGAGCCATGTTGGACATGGACATCCCCTGCCACGAAAGCTTGATAGTAAACTGAAGTCTAATAGATTAAGGATTCTTTTGTACTGTCAGAGATTTACCTCCTATAAAATCTAAGTATTTAAAATAACAAAGGGCAATAACTCCAAAATTATGCAAGCAGAGTAGTAGTTCTTGTGTATTGCACTTCTCCTCCATGAGATCTATCCACCCATTAAGTTTCAAGTTGATAGATATTATACTTTAGGAGATATGCTCTGTGGTCAGATTGCAAGGACTCAAATAAGGTGTTATCTTATACAGCTAACATAAAGGTAACAAGCATTAAACCCCCTTTTTTGCAAGACATATATATATATAATAGTTGATAGCTATTATACTTTAGGAGATATGCTTCAGACATAACCTAAGTATCAAAAATAACAAAGGGCAATAACTCCAAAATTATGCAAGCAAGAGTTGTAGTTCTTGTGCACTGCACTTGTCCTCCATGAGATCTATCCATCCATTAAGTTTCAAGTTGATAGATATTATACTTTAGGAGATACGCTCTGTGGTCAGATTGCAAGGACTCAAATAAGGTGTTATCTTATACAGCTAACATAAAGGTAACCAGCATTAAACCCCCTTTTTGCATGACATATTTTTAGACACAAATTTCAAATAGTTTATGGTAAAGGGCTTCTGATTTGCTACTCAAATGTGAAATTTTATCAACTTCTGGTTGACTAGGAGAAATAAAAGAATAACTGTATTTTACACGCTAAGGTTAAGTTAACAAGAATTTAGCCCCCATTTTTCCATGATAAACTCTTTTTACGTAAATTTCAAATTGTTTATAGTAAAGGGCATCTGATTTGCTACTCAATTATGAAATTCATTAAATTCTGACAATTAGACTAGGAGAAATTTGAGAACGAGAGGCCCGAGAGGGCCTGTATCGCTCCACTGGCTTAAAAATCTCAAGATTTGAAAGAGAGATATTGAAAATAGAAGGTAATGAAAGTGAACAGCATTCAGAAGGATTTCCGACGTTTTTTAAGTTGAACTGACTTATGAAGGAATGGACTTATTAAACTAATATGTAAAATTACAAGTAAGAACACTATTTAGATATCACTTTAAACTAGAGGACCAGAATTGCCCTTAACCGCTCACCTGAATTTTATTGATCCAGTGGATCTCATCCAATCCAAATTTCTTGAACAACTTTAGAAGAGGGTCACCCAAGGAGCATTCTGGTAAAGTTTCATTGAAATCAGCCCCATGGTTCAGGAGAGGATGAAGTTCAAAGATTTCAGAGTCAAAAAAAAGTTAAAACCCTGCCCTGCTACGCCCATATTTGGGGGTCAATCCAAATTTCTTGAACATCTTTAGAAGAGGGTCATCCAAGGAACATTCTGGTCAAGTTTCATTGAAATCAGCCCCATGGTTCAGGAGAGGATGAAGTTCAAAGATTTCGGAATCAAAATGAGCCCCGCCCTGCAAAGCCCATATTTGGGGGTCAATCCAAATTTCTTGAACATCTTTAGAAGAGGGTCACCCAAGGAACATTCTGGTAAAGTTTCATTGAAATTGGCCCAATGGTTCAGGGAAGATGTCATTCAAAGAGTTCGGAGTCAAAATAAGCCCCGCCCTACCACGCCTATATTTGGGGGTCAATAGAAATTTCTTGAACATCTTTAGAAGGGGGTCACCCAAGGAACATTCTGGTAAAGTTTCATTAAAATCGGCCCAATGGTTGTCCTGGACAAGTAGACAAAAACTTACTTGTCTTGGACAAGCAGACAATTATCTTGTCTTGGACAAGTAAAAAAATATCTCTTTGTTGCCTGGACAGGTAGAAAATTATCTCTTACTTGTCCCGGACAAAAAAAGAATCTCTTATTTGTCCTGGACCAGTAGACAATTATCTCTAAATTGTCCAGGACAAGTAGACAAAAACTCACTTGTCTTGGACAATAAGAGAATTATCTTTTACTTGTCCTGAACAAGAAAAAAAATCTCTTATTTGTCCTGGAAAATAGAAAAGTATCTCTTAATTGACCTGTACAAGTTGAAAATTATCTCTAAATTGTCCTGGACAAGTAGACAATTATCTATTACTTGTCCTGGCAAGTAGACAATAACTAACTGGTCTTGGACAAGAAAACAATTATCTCTTACTTGTCCTAGACAAGAAGACAATTATCTCTTACTTAGCCTGGACAAGAAGACAATTATTTCTTACTTGTCCTTGAAGAAAAAAGTATCTCTTACTTGTCCTGGACAAGTGGACAAGTGTCTCTTACTTGTCCTAGACAAGTAGTCATTTATATTTAACTTGTCCTGGACAAGAAGACAATTATCTCTATCTTGTCCTGGACAAGAAGACAATAACTTACTTGTCTTGGACAACTAGACAATTATCTCTTACTTGCCTTGAAAAAAAAGTATCTCTAACTTGTCCTGGACAAGAAGACAATTATCTTTTACTTGTCCTGTACAAGTAGACAATTATCTCTTACTTGTCCTGGACAAGAAGACAATTGTATCTTACTTGTCCTGGACAAGAAGACAATTATTTCTTACTTGTCCTGGACAAGAAGACAATTATCTCTTACTTGTCCTGGACAAGAAGACAATTGTATCTTACTTGTCCTTGGCAAGTAGAAATTTATATTTAACTTGTCCTGGACAAGAAGGCAATTATCTCTATCTTGTCCTGGACAAGAAGGCTATAACTTACTTGTCATAGACAATTAGATAATTATCTCTTACTTGTCTTGAAGAAAAAAGTATCTCTAACTTGTCCTGGACAAGAAGACAATTATCTCCTACTTGTCCTGGACAAAAAGACAATTATCTCTTACTTGTCCTGGACAAAAAGACAATTATCTCTTACTTGTCCTGGCCAAGAAGACAATTATCTCTTACTTGTCCTGGACAAGTAATTATCTCTTTAATCAGTTATCAGAAAATTGGTAGGGGTGACTATTGAGTTCAAATTTAGTATCATGATATTATTGCGATAGGGTATTATAAATGGGTATAGATAATCTAAACTTACTGGACAATAAGACAATTATCTCTTACTTGTCTTGGACAAGTAGATAATTATATATAATAATCTCTCACTTACTGGACAATAAGACAATTATCTCTTACTTGTCTTGGACAAGTAGATAATTATCTCTTACTTGTGTTGAAGAAAAAAGTATCTTCTTCTCTAATTTGTCTTGGACAAGAAGAATATTATCACTGGACAAGAAGACAATTATCTCTCACTTACTGGACGATAAGACAATAATCTCTTACTTGTCTTGGACAATTAGATAATTATCTCTTACTTGTCCTGGAAGAAGACAATTATCTTCTACTTGACCTGGACAAGTTCACAATTATCTCTCACTTACTGGACAATAAGACAATTATCTCTTACTTACTGGACAATAAGACTAAATGACTTGTCTTGGACAAGTAGACAATTATCTCCTACTTACTGGACAAGTAGACTTACTTACATGTCTTGGACAAGAAGACAACTATCTATTACTTACTGGACAAGTAGACAATTATCTCTTACTTGTCTTGGACAAGAAGACAATTATCTCTTACTTACTGGACAAGAAGACAATTATCTCTTACCAGAATGTTCCTTGGGTGACCCTCTTCTAAAGATGTTCAAAAAATTTGGATTGACCCCAAAATATGGGCGTGGCAGGTCGGGGCTTATTTTGACTCCAAAATCTTTGAACTTCATTGCATTATGCTTAATTTAGCTTTGAATCTTATTGTTGAACATTAGAGAGCACATTCCCTCGCATATTGAAAGGCTTGATATGAAAATATTCTATCAGGGCACTTACCCTCGCCCTTACCTATTGAAAGGCTTAATAATGGAAAATAATCTATGATTAAGATGGGGAAAAATTGCAACAAAACTTCGGACATATTTCCTTCATAAGTACAGGTCTTTTGGAGGTAATCATAACGAGGCATCAGCTCAAAACTTCAATGAGAGCCTGTATTGGGCAACCTATTTTTATCATGCAATGAAGCCTGAATTGACCTGATATGTCTGATAACATGATATCAGAACTTTATTTTTAGAAACAATTTGCATAAACTTTCACCGGAATTTCTTTCCAGTTTTAAGGGTTTATTATAATTAAGCGCTGAAAAATGATTGCATGATAAATAATATAACATGTAAATGTCTTAAAATATCGACGTTATCAGGTCTCAGCTTCGAGAAATTGTCATGATAATTTCTCACAACCTTGACCATATAACATTGATATTTTAAGACACTAACATGTTATTCTCTCTATTTATATGAAGTTTCAATTGGATATCTCAAGAGATATCAGATATGACAGTGTCAAAGTTTTTGTATGATATAGATAAGAACAATTGCAAGTGGATCTAATGAGAACCATCCTAAATGGCCCAATCAGTGCTCCATAAATTCATTTAAAGCATTCACCTGAACCTTTCAAAATGTCAACAATTACAAAAAGAGATATGAACAAAATTCAAAATAAAATCGCTAGAAAAAAAAAAATACTATTTCATCGACGTACTTTGATTTTAAGTCTGATTGGTTCGTAAAAACCCAAAAGCTGCTAGAATTCTAGAATCTTTATTGAATGGAGGTAATAAAAATCACTAATTTTGTTCATCTTGAACAAAATGAGCAAATTTGGATTACCTCCTCTTAATTTCCTAAATCATTCCAATATCATTCAGCTTGTCAATTTCAGGATGTTTCAAACTGTAATAATGACCTCAATGATGCCCAGTTGCATTAAAACCAGAAAAGTGATCAGGGAAAGACTAAATATAGATAAAGACAAAAGGTTTTTAAGTGCCTTCTCAATCAAACTATAGTGGAAGCATATTGACATGAACCTGGCCTTTGTGATTTAAATAAATTAAAAACCGGTCGTTTTTCTTCGGAAAAACACGACTTAATCGCGGAATTCAATCGTAAAGTGGGAGTGCACGTGTTAGCTCTGTTAACCCGCCATCGCCAATGCTTTTCACTGTTACGACATTATTTGGTCACCCTCGTGAACTATTGAATCAATACATAAATTAAGCCTCCTATTTTAAATTCTTTAGATGCGGGTTTGAAAAAAAGAAATTTTCAAATTTCTTCAAATGCAATGTAGGCTTTTTTGTCAGTCGCTCACAAGTAGGAAATATTGTTTGTTAAATTGAATCGTCTGCTCTCTGACTAGCGCCCTGTATATATGTCAACTTTTATGTCCACGCATATCTGTAATTTGTACAGTATAACGGAATGTTCATGCTTGATCGTCACGTACCGAGGTATCTTCAGAATTGTATTCATGGGCCTAATTATTTATTCTGCATAAAGGTCAGGTTCAAGTTAATATGCGCCCGCTATACCAGTTTTGTATTTTTTTCCCCCCGAGAAACTTTGAATATACAACAGGAGCACCTACTGTTGCCTATGCTTGGTTGTTCCTTGCTGGATAGTGAATATCCGTAGTCTAAAGAGGGGCATAATTTACACAAGATACATCAAGAGTTATCCCCCTTGATAGTATAGATTACTCTTTTGATGGTGAACATGTGAACCATGTTTAAAATGAATGCCTTCGAGGGTTGCTAAAAAATTAACAGGATTTTGCCTCGCTTAATTTTATTTTGAAAGCAAATAAACTAAATTTGGTATCATTCGCTGTCGGAATTCAATCCACACATTGTTATGTAAAATTGAAATAGTTATCGAACAAAGCACGCACACATCTGCCATAACGAATGCCATGGTAACGAGTACCTGGTGCAGCAGACAAAAAAAAATCCTATATTTGGTCTACGTTGGTAAACATTCTTTCTCTTCTAACTGTTGAAAAACTTTAAAATTAATTGAGTTACTGGAATAAGTATCCCGAATGCCTTAATTTGTAGTAATTCGACAACAGAATTTTTTCGATAGTTCGTTTAAAATGTGGCTGGGTAAGTGTTTTGGAACATTCTAGACGACGTCAACTGAATGTTGGGAATTTTGATCTTTTATTATTCTATTCGTATCTAGAAAAATACCAACAAGACATAAATCGAATACTTGTCACGCTTGAAAGAATGGTTCATTCTTCCAAATACTTTATTTTCATCCGTGTAGAAGCTTTGGTGCCCCGGGAGATAAGACGAAGAATGGACAGAGAAACTTTTCCAAGCAACTGTAGGGAAGTCAATTGCCGAGTCTCTGGAGGATATCGACGATTTACTAAAGGGTACCTTTCTGAGAACTTTGATTTTGTAACATTTGATTTTAGTTCTATACAAACCATAAAAGCACAGCTCAATTACAGGAAGACTGAATTCATCATTCTTCTGTGAAAAACGAGCCGTGGCAAGCTATATTATGCAACATCAAATTCTCACTTTTCGACAATGTCGCCAGCATCATGTAATGTTCGCCGCCACCTTATGCCCATGTATTTTTGTAGCATGTGAAATGAATATATAACGTTCAACTGCTTCAGGTTTTGGCAAGTTTGAGCATATAAAGTGTCCCGTTAATATGAGTATATTTTTTTCAAATAGCAATAAATTCGTGATGATAAATTGACCTTATCCGGATAAAAATTGAACAACCCTCGTAGGTTTAGATATCACAAAATGTCTAAGTTGTTGAATACAAACAACAACACAAGAGTGCCATCGTCACAAAATACGCCGCCACTTTGCTGCTGTTTCACGAAAATAATTGTAGACACTACTTATTTTGACAGAACCAAATTCAAAATGACCAAGTTTCATTAAAATCAAGACAAAAACTTAGGAGGAGTTGCCTTCACAAGGCTGCAATTTCAATAAGCCCCAGACACTAAGTTTTAAGGGGGCATAATTCAGGGAAATAAATGAGCCATAAAATCCTTGATCCGTGTACATCTACAAATTATGGTGATGACATTGACCAAGTTTCATATAAAAAAAGAAAACAAGAGGACCATGATGGTCCTATATCGCTCACCTGAATAAGTCACTCATAATTTGTCAACCATGTTATGAATACCAAAATTTAGGGTGGTTAAGTTTTGTTCTACTGAAATTTGATTTTTTTAGATTTTCATAAATTTTCAACTTTTCTCTTAACCATGGCAAATTCTTTAAACAACTTTAGTAGACCTACACGTTAAGAACATCAATGCTAAGTTTAAAATTGATTGGCCTAATGGTTAAGGAGGAAAGAATTAAGATTTTTGGTAATTTATGCCATTTTTAGCCTTTCCTTTACCATGGAAACAAGACTTTTAGAAGAAATTGAATTATTTTATCATTTTTTAAAGAGCTTCACCCAAGGATCATCCCTGCCAAGTTTCAGCTTGATTGGCCTAGTGAATTGGGAGGAGAAGAATTTTTTCTAAGATTTTCAGCCATTTTTCAGACATTACATTACCATGACAACCAGAGTTTTTGAAGAAATTCAATGATTTTAACACTCTTTGAAGAGCTTCACCCAAGGATCATCCCTGCCAAGTTGCAGCTTGATTGGCCTAGTGGTTTTGGAGGAGAAGAATTTTTTCTAAGATTTTCGGCCATTTTCTACCATTTTTCAGACATTACATTTCACTGGCAACCCGAGTTTTTGATGAAATTAAATTATGTTAAGTCTCTTTAAAGAGCTTCACCCAAGGAACATCCCTGCCAAGTTTCAGCTTGATTGGTCCATCGGTTTTGGAGAAGAAGATTTTTTTCTAAGATTTTAGGCCATTTTCGGCCATTTTTCAGACTTTCCGTTACCATGGAAACCAGAGTTTTTCAAGAAATTAAATTCTTTTTTACAACTTTTGAAGAGCTTCACCCAAGGAACATCCCTACCAAGTTTCAGCCTGATTGGCCTAGTGGTTTAGGAGGAGAAGAATTTTTTCTATGATTTTTGGCCATTTTCGGCCATTTTTCAGACTTTCTGTTACCATGGAAACCAGAGTTTTTAATGGAATTAAATTATTTTAACAACTTTTGAAGAGCTTCACCCAAGGAACATCCCTACCAAGTTTCAGCCTGATTGGCCCAGTGGTTTAGGAGGAGAAAAATTTTTCTATGATTTTCGGCCATTTTAGGCCTTTATGTAACCATGGCAACCAGAGTTTTTGAGGAATTTAAATTCTTTTAACAACTTTTAAAGAGCTTCTTCCAAGGAACATCCCTGTAAAGTTTCAGCTTGATTGGCCCAGTAGTTTAGGAGGAGAAGATGTTTAAAGAAATTGTTGATGGACGGACGGACAGACAGACGGACGGACGGACGGACAGACGGACGGATGACGGACGGACAACGGATGGCGAGTGATCACAATAGCTCACCTTGAGCACTTTGTGCTCAGGTGAGCTAAAAAGTAAGGAGGAGTTGCATTCAAAAGGCTGCAATTTCAATAAGCCCTAGATACTAAGTTTTAAGGGGGCATAATTTAGGGTAAATAAATGAACCTTAAAATCCATACTTCATGCCCATCTACCAATTTCGGTTATAACATCCACCAAGTTTCATTTAGATCCAGCCAGAAACTTACGAAGAGTTGCATTCACAAGGCTGCAACTTCAATAAGCCCAAAAGGCTAAATTTTAAGGGGGCATAACTGAGCCAATAAGCCCCAGAGACTAAGTTTTTAAGGGGCATAACTCAGGCAAAAATCAACGAACCATAAAATCCTTCCTTCATGCACATCTACCAATTGAGGTGATAACATTGACCAAGTTTCAAGAAGATCCAGCCAGAATCTTAGGAGGAGTTGCGTTGACAAGAAAAGTGGACCCAGAGACTAAGTTTTTAAGGGGCATAACTCAGGCAAAAAATTAATGAACCATAAAATCCTTTCTTCAAGCACATCTTCCAAATGAGGTTATAACATTGACCAAGTTTCAAGAAGATCCAGCAAGAAACTTAGGAGTTGTGTTGACAAGAAAAGTGGACCCAGAGACTAAGTTTTTAAGGGGCATAACTCAGGCAAAAATCAACGAACCATTAAATCCTTCCTTCATGCACATCTACCAATTGAGGTGATAACATTGACAAAGTTTCAAGAAGATCGAGCCAGAATCTTAGATGGAGTTGCGTTGACAATAAAAGTGGACCCAAAGACTAAGTTTTTAAGGGGCATAACTCAGGCAAAAAATTAACAAACCATAGAATCCTTCCTTTATGCTCATCTAACAATAGAGGTGATAACATTGACCAAGTTTCAAGAAGATCCAGCCATAAACTTAGGAGGAGTTGCGTTGACAAGAAATGTGGACCCAGAGACTAAGTTTTTAAGGGGCATAACTCAGGCAAAAATCAAAGAACCATAAAATCCTTCCTTCAGGCACATCTACAAATTGAGGTGATAACATTGACCAAATTTCAAGAAGATCCAGCCAGAAACTTAGGAGGAGTTGTGTTGACAAGAAAAGTGGACGGATGTACGGACAGATGGATGGACGAACGGATAGACGGAGAAGATGACGCCAATATACGACCGCCTCCGGCGGCGTATAATAAAGGCTATAGCAAAATAAGGGGTTTCAGCCAAGCTTAAATTCCACATAGTAATACTCAAGTCCTGAGAGTCTATAATTATAGCTTTTTAGTTTCGTAAAATCACATACCAGTGATACTTGGAGTAAAAAATATTTCAATGAGAATGAAAAAATATACATACTGATGATAATGGTGAACAACATGTACTGTTTATTCTTACAACAAATGAATGAAAAATGAAATGTTTATCATTTTAATCTTTCTCATGCTGAACCCGGAATATTCCTGCCTTGGCAGGAGCTATAGACAAACATCAGCCTGCACATATGTGCAGTCTGATCTTTGTCTATACCACCTGTTTTTCCTTTTTAAAGCAGAAAATTTTCAGATATTATAATTTCAAAATCAAATACTCACTCACAATTAGGAAATACAGAGCTTTCAGCACTTTGATATATATATATTTGCCAAGTTTTTTTTTATTCAGCACGATAAGGGTTAAAGAAAGGGTAAACTTGCCAGTTACAGCTAAGAGGGGATAAAGCCAGTGAAATATCTTTATTCCTCAATGAAACCCTATGTTATGGGTACTCATTAGAATCGTCGCAACAAGACAATTAAAATGAAAACCCTACAACAAAGAATTTGTGCATGTTACATGAAATATTCTAATCTAAAATACAAAATACCGTTTTACCCCCCCCCCCCTACCTGCAGGTCAAACTACGAGGTTGTTAAAGCTCAGTTAGATGGCTCAGTGCAAAAACGTTGTAACTGCCTATAAACATTTGGGCAGTTACAACTGTTTTGCACTGATCCAGCGACTATTGTAGATTGTTCTTCAAACATAATGCCTCTTTTTTCTTTTACATAAGTATGGCAAATAATTTAGTTAACATAACTTATGTGTGGAGTTTGAAATGCAGCATCATTTAAAGTTTGTTCCACGAGTAAATTCAGCAAGTGTGTGACTTTTCTTACAAGCCTGTTACAAGTGCAAGGCCAACAGTGAGAAGCCAAGAAAGCCACTCAGTGAATTTTTGACATAAACAAAAAGTATAGATAGTTAAAAGAATAGAAGCAGTAGCTTAACCAATTTTCTGATAACTAATTTCAAATTACAGGGCTTGTGTTTGACCCTTAAACCAGGGGTTTGACCCCCAAAAATTTGAAGATATCTTAATTTGACCCTTAGATATTTCTCCAAATGGGGTCATTTTGACCCCATTGAGAGAAATTACTAAGGGTCAGAATGTGGTTTTATACCCAAGATTTTCACAAATTACTATCTAAAAGTTCTAAAATTTAATTCCTTGTTTTATATCATTAAAAGAAACAGTTAAGGTGTCTCTTAAATATGCAAAACCCACTTATGATTTGCTTTTTCTATCGTTTTGACCCCTTTAAATTCAGATTTGACCCCCAGAATTTCTTAGGTCAGGGGTCAATGACTCCTCATTATCAATCACTAACACGAGCCCTGAATTAATTAAATCATTATATGTTGTGATGGGCGATTATGACACATTTATGAACCATGAGGTGCTTTACAACTATCAAGTCTAAATTGACCCTGTTCTAACATTTAATTAATCTTTAGTTTGTATTAACCCAGTACCAGAAGATAAAAATTTAAGAAATGTCCAACTCAAAAAGGTGATGCAAACAAAAAATCCGTCTTCAGATGATTGAAAATTAACGGATATATAGAAAGCATTGTGATAAAAGTAGAAATTGCTTGTTGCAAGCAATTTCTTCTTGTAACACAATGATTTATTCAAAACTAAAGCAATTTTGTAACAAGCAAATTTCACCTTATATGACAATAATTTCCTCAAAACTAAAGTGGTAAAGGGCTAATAGCACATACAATGCACCAAAACACGTATAACACCTTTTCAACGTTTGTTCAAGAAATGTCAGATGCCACAAAAGTTTAAACCTATCAAGGCCTGGTAAGACTTGATTTTTTTTTATAGTCCATCAATCAGTCAAACGTCTCTTCAATCACGACTCCGACTTCTTTCATCACGATCTCTATCTCCTCGATCCTCTTGATATCCGTCTCTGTCTTCATCGTGGTCTCTGTCGTTATTGCGATCGTTGTCTCGATCGTTATCTCTGTCATTATCCCTATCATTATCGCGATCATGGTCTCTGTCCTTGTCTCTTCCCTTTGATCGTGATCGCGATCGACTGTAAGATCTGGACCTGCACAACAAAAACGATTAAAATTCAATTTATTTTCATAATTATTGACAAAAGTAAGGAAATATGATCAAATACTCAAAGATATGGCTATTGTGTAATATTTAGATTTGCCAATCATTTGATGTAGAAGTTATAGTCAATTCCTAATGGAAGAGATATGAAAATAGGTTGACTTGCGGTTGATTACGGCTGAATATATTCATAGAATAAGGTAATTTATGGTCGCTTTTTTTCCCCTTGCAATTTTTTAGTATGACTTACAGTTGATTACAGTTGAATATATATTCATAGAATAAGGTGATTTTGGGTCGCTTTTTTCCACTTGTAATTTTTTTAGTATTATCAAACTGGTTCAAAAAAGATTTGTTAAAGATACAGTTCTTTTTTATAATACATGTAAAGTTTAAGATGATACTCTGAATCATCCTGAGATAACGAATCTTGTTGAGACGTTTAGAATTGTCCTTGACCTTTGACCTACAGTAATTAATAATTTGTAAGATTCTCCCACTTCTTTAGGAAATCTCCAGTTTACGGTCTCAATGTTGAAATTGTTTGTAAAACATTTATGCCCCCTGTATAAGCAGTTCAATGGCCTATTGTTTGAGAATCAACAAAAGGCCATTACTCACAAAATATAATGAGTAAAGTGCACTGCACTTCTCCTCAATGAGATCTATCAACCTGTGAAGATTCATGATTCTAGCTTGCATACTTTTGAGACATGCTCCACACAAAAAATGTCTACAGACAGGCAAGTGCAAGGCAATTTACCCCCTCTTCTTCAAAGGGGGAATAATATAGACCTCAAGAAAAATTCAGTCTTACTTTGCATAAATCAGGAGGAATTTACAAAGATAAGACAGCACATACGTGCAGACTGATCTTTGTCAATACCTCCTGCTAAAGCGGAAATATTCCTGCTTCAGCATGGCAAGGGTAAGTGTCAAATGCCAATAACCACAGCATTCATAATGATTTATAATTATTAGCAGTCTACTTGTTAACCAAGTTCACGAACACTGCAAAAGGTTTGTTTATTTGTTGTATAAAGTGGCAGCTAGAGCACTTAACAATTGAGTCCCAGTGTTTCTCTCACCAGTACTACCATCACATCCTTTCCTAGCCTCAAGCTGCTATCTCACATAGGTCAATGATTATCAACCAATTAGTGAAAGACAATCTTCGGAAAGGATGAGTGCCCCTGTCTGGCTCGAACCCCAGGATCTCTAGATTGACAGTCTGATGCTCTTCAAACTGCACTACAATGAAGACTAATACTGTAAAGGAACATACTAGTTCACAAACATTGAAATGTAGCTGTGGTCACTATGTTTTGCAAATCCCAATACTGGATTAGGATTGCAAGATTTAACAACATGATCTTGGAAATACTACAGCTTATAAAATGTTTATTTTTTCACAATTCACACCTTGTCTTTATTTCTTGGTTCAACTTGGCAGGTATGTAATGTCATATGCCTAAAGTTGAAAAGTGTGTGTTTACAAAAGAACTGGTAATCAGAAATGTATATTTGTTTTGGTTCTTTTTCTTATTGAGAGCCTTATTTTATTACTCAAGTATAACCAGGGCTCTCACTAGGATTTTGAAAGTAGGATTCCAGGAATCCAACTTCAGAAAAAGTTGGATTCCACCCAAAAAAGTTGGATTCCATCATTATGAGGGTGGATTTTGTACCACGCAAAACTATGATATTGAAACTACAATTTATTAACCCTTTTCTACAGAATACAATGTTTTAATCACCAGAATGGTTATCTTAAGGAAAACATTGATTGAAAAGACGGAATTGCTTGTAAAAAATATTTTCTTCTTTTATCCCAAAGCTCTTTGCATTTTTTTATTCATTTTTGGAGATGGGCTCAGTAGATGACAAAACCTTTCCTGGTTCAGTTTAAAACTATTGACTAGTACAGAAGCAAGTCTTGAAACAGTTATATCTTCCTTTTGTCAGAAGTTAAAAAGAAGTCAAAAAATGTTATTATATTTATTTAGACATTAAAAAATCTCAACATTAAGTCGATGCCATGATTCTCTTTGCAGATGTTGTCAATTGAGAGAAAAATTTCAGAATTGATATTCATTACAAAAGATTGTATGTTTATTTTATTTTATTTTATTTTTTTTAAGATTGAAATAATTAAACTTTCCGAACCACTCGTCTCTTGATTTGTGTTCACTTTTTTTCACTTCAACACATGTCTGATCAGTAGGCTGATCCGGAGCTTTTCATTTTTGAAATACGTTATCCGACAGAATTAAGCACATGCGCGGCGTTTCTGAGATTCACCGGTTGTGATATTTCATTTGCGTTTTTTTTTTTTCGGGACATTTCTTTAAATAAATAATTGTTTTTTAGTCAAAATACCGAATTTACAAAAGGTAAAAAAGATTCGGGACAGTTCGAAGGACACAGACTAATCATTTACTTGTTACGAATAAATTGGGTCGATTATGTTGTCTTACGATTAAGAATTGTCTAATTGGGCCCCTGCTCGAATTCAATTACCGGTATTTAATTAGTGAATCAACTGCTTCAATCAACATAATAAATGGTTGACATGTTTTGTTTATGTGTAACAATCGCCAAAACACATCGCCGGGCAGTGTCTAGATTCCATTCATTGACAGTCAGGCTCCGCCTACAAGGTCTACAAATAACCGATTACGATTAGCTGTTGGCGTCAATTAACGCCACGCCTACCTCACCCGTCTGTCGGACTTCAGATATGGCTATTATCGATTTTTCACGCGACAGTTAACTTACTTAAACAATCATAATACATGTTATACACAGCCGAGAGGTTATAAGTCAGGACGCGTGCCTTAGAAAAACTTGTCGTCCGGTGGAATCCTTTGATAGGATTTTTTGTCGTCCGCTGAGAAAAGTTGTCGTCTCAGACGACACTACTGTCGTTTCCGAGAGCCCTGATAACACATTAGAGTTGATAGACCCTTATTTCCGATTTAGTCTAACATCTTCCAAATTCATTCCTGATCTTATCATATGCATAGAGAAGCTAAATACACTTCCTGCCTTTAGTTGGACTCAAACCCACAGACTACACATCAAGCACACTTACCACTTGGCAAAACACGCCAAACTGTTGAATTTAACCCTTTGCTGTTCAATCCCTGCTTTTTACATGCCTGTGATTTTATGATTGAGAAAATATTGTGAAAAAAGAAGAAATTGCTTCTGACAAGCAATTTCTTCTTTTTCCACACTATTTTCTACCCTACTGAATGGTTATTTTTCAAATTAAATCCACTTTAAATTTTCGTCTGCAAAACCTTTGAATTGGGACAGGTCCAAAATTTTGTAAAACAGGAAAGGGTTAAATAAATCATATCAGCAGATTAGGTATCAATAAATCAAAGTTTGGCTCTGTCTTGTTTCCTTGAAACCAAACAGAACCATTATTTCCCACAACAGTAGAACTGTAATATCCTTTTACAGCCTAATGTTGCTCTTCCCACTTATGTCTATAGTTACCCAAACATTACAACAAACATGAATATCAAACATTGAATATTTTTGTTGCAAAAGTGACAAGAGAGAAAATTAAATTAGATTATAACATCCCTCCCCCTAATCTTATCAAGAAAGTGTATTTGTACTTTTGTGTTTAAAAATACCAATCATCAAGTAATATGATGTAGACAGAGCGTCATGACTTCAGATGAAATACAAATCGAATTTTAAAAGTAATATTTAAGCAATCACAACCTATAACAACTTGATAACTTTTAATAATTTCTGTACATGTATAATTTCATTAAAATTCAAATGAAGGAGTAAATCTGCCCTCGTTTGTATACCTTCTATCGTAGGATCTTGAGCGACTTCTGGATCTTGAATAGGATTTTCTACCTCTGCTCCTTGATCTCCTAAAATAGTAGAAAAGATAAATAAGACACAAAATGGAAATAAGGAACCATATGGGATCTTCATCAAATAAGTATTTGAAAACAACAAGAGCAATGCCTACGCTAGGCTTTTGAAGGCTGGATGGCGAGAAAAAAATCTAAGTCTAGGGGCATGATTTGCACAGAAATGCATCAATAGTTATCCCCCTTGATAGCATAGTTTGCTCTTTTGATGGTGAGCATGTGTGCCAAGTTTCAAGAGAATGCCTTCAGTAGAACCAGAGATATCACAAAATGTCAGTTTTCGTAATACGACATCAACGACAAGGCCGGAGACACCAAGGCTATCGCAATACCTAGGGTTTTCTCCAAAAACTGCCAAGCTAAAAAGGGACCATATTGAGAGGTCAGCGCAACACTTTTGTAAGTGCCTATGAAAATATAGGCACTTACAATAGTAATGTGCTGACCCCTTGATATTGGAACTTCAAAATATAAGTATTTGAAAACAAAATAGAACAGTACAGGTCAATCAGGGGTCATATTCCGAAAATTCTTTCAAGGGAAAGTGGAATTAAATACCCCCCCCCCCCCCAGTCTAACAAGAGTGAAACATTTTACCCACTACCCTGGTTTTCCCTTTTCACATGGCAAAACACAAATCAAAGGGATGATAAGAGTTCCCTTGTCACAATATGTGCAGCCACATCAATTTTACATTAAGGCCCCCAATAGCTATACTGTGGCACAGCACAGGGAGTCCGAGACTCCTAATTTCAAAGGCTGGACTCCCTCATTTTGCAATTAAAGAGTCCAATGGACTCCTTTATCATAACTGAGATGTCAAGTCTAGAATCCAGAGAAAGGTTTCTTAATTTTGGAGGTCATATTGTGGAAAAGAAGATAGAGGGAGTATTTTGGTTTTTAAATTCCATCATTTGATGAGTCCTTTCTTAAACCATATGTTGTTGATTTAGATTATCTCCTCATGCTACCATTAAATCCTTTCCTTCCCTCTAGCTGCATTCCCACATAGCTCTATGAAACAAATATTCAGAAAGGATGAGAAAAGTGTCTGGGACTGAACCCAGGACCTTTAGATTGGCAGTCCCTGGTGCTTACAACTGCGCCATGCCAAACTGTTTTTAGAAAACATCTCTTCACCCATTTGCAGAAGACAAAATCTGCCTGGACAAAAAAGTCTTACCTTCTGTCCCTGCTCCTGGACCTTGAACGTCTGAAATATACAAAAATGATTTAATCTTAGGTGATTTCATCCGTTTTCAAGCATTCTAAATAGCTGAAAAATTAGTTTTATTCCCCAATAAAAATCATTTTGATAATGGAGCTATTTTGTAAGCTTCCACAAAGAGAAGTTGTAGAAGAAATCTGTCCTATTTGAAGAAATATTTATTTTATTCATTTCATGGAGGTACGAAACTAAAAACCTTATCATACTCATGTCAGTTCACTTTAATTTCATTTTCTTTTTTGATCCATCAGGTATAAACATATAAAGGGATCATTGGAATGAATTTGCTTCAACTTAATTTAATGTATACAGTCAAACCTGTGTTAGCGGCCACCAGTAGTCAGCAAGCAACCTGTCTTAAGCAAGCAGCCACTGAGTTCCCAAATGAACCAATTACACTTAAATTGACTTGTATTAAGCAAGCACCTGTCTTAAACAAGCACTTTTTGAATGTCCCTTTGGTGCTTGCTTAAGACAGGTTTGACTGTACATTGCACAGCAAGAAGTGCTTTCAAAAATTTTAAGGTTATACTGTTGTGTGCTAGATCACATTTACAATAGATTCCTGGTATTTCTAACACAAGTGCCACCATAACAAAGGAGAATAACTCTTACAAAAATAATTTCGGAGTTATCCCCCTTGATAGCTCTTGTGATGGTTGAACACATATTGTCAAGTTTCATGAAGATTCTTCAAAAACAACAGAGATATGACCAAGGTTAAAGCCAATGCAAACAAAGCCAATGTGACAATACTGTAACCAGCCAATAATAAATGCAAAAGGAAAACCACAATTCTATAACTTTACAAAACACAAAAAACTAATATCAAAACAGTAACATCAAGATGTATTCATACAATACACATGCTCCTGAAAGAGCAACTTTTTAAAAGTTCGACCATAACAAATGACATGTACTTTGTCACCCTGCATAATCTATTACACTGACTTTGGCATCTGCAGATATATAACAATGAGATCTTTCATCATGCCAAATATGAACATTTTTTTCGGGGGGGGGGGGGGGGGGGGGGGGGGGCTGTAAGCTTTGCAAACTATCAGACAGGCAGACCAATTGGCAGACACACAGACAGGCGGACAGAAATGGTAAAACAAAACGCCCTGATCCTATCCATGCAGGACATAAAATAATCAAGTGGTCATTGACTTTATCTCATTGATAAGGTAGATGATAACATTATATCAAAACTATAACCAGACATACAGAGAAACTTTAACTACATACACAGATTTAACAAAAGTAAGTATTAACTGTAGGTGTTCATACGTTGACTTGGGTGCTCGATAGTGGAATTACCCCAATTAAAAGAACAGTTTTTTTATTTTGAAAGTGAACATGTATTCCAAGTTTGATGTTAATGTTTTAAGTTGAAACCAGAAATATTACAACATGTCAAAGTTTTTCATGACACAACAACAACACTGAGGCTAGCACAATACATCAGGCTTTCTCCCACAGCAAACACAGATGGGAAAATCAGGACTACCTTACAAGTCACATTTATCTGACAGAACAAAAAACTTGAATTTTTGCAAAGCCCCCACAAGCACTAATTATAAAATTCCTTTTTGACCTGCTTGATACTGATCACATTTGTAAAGTTAGAGGGAAATCAATATTGTAGTTGCTTAGAAATTGAGGGGACAAGAGAAAGCTACAGACAGACAGAAGATCTACTGACAAGCTGACACCTATACACACCCCATCCAACAATGATGGAGGGTATAATGAAATTCACAAATCAATAGCTCAGTGTGAAACAGTTGTAACTCCCTATTAACATATAGGGAATTACAACTGTTTTGAGCTGAGCCATTGAAATGTATTTCCACTCATATGAAGTATGAATGATTCACAAAACAACAGCAACTAAACTCCATTTTACCCAGGGGTGTGGAACCAGTCTGTGTTCAGGATGACTAAACAATGCAAACAGTTTGTCAATTGTTACCCCACTTTGCACACCAATGCACGTGCAAAGCAGGGTATAAATGATGAACAGTTTTTCCCCATTTTGCCATCCTGAAAGAAGGGCGGTTTTTCTAGATCTTTACAACAGTACTTGACTTGTACCAGCTGAGCTAGTCACCAAAGTTGTTATATTTGTACTCAAGTCTTTAACGCTTTCCTGTTTTACAAAATTTTGGACCTGTCCAAATTCAAAGGTTTTGCAGACGAAAATTTTAAGTGGATTTAATTTGTAAAAATAACCACTCAGTAGGGTAGGAAATAGTGAGGAAAAAGAAGAAATTGCTTATCAGAAGCAATTTCTTCATTTTTCGAAATGTTTTCTCAATCATAAAATCACAGGCACGTAAAAAGCAGGAAATAAACAGCAAAGGGTTAAAACAACCTAATTAATTTCGAGTATTCTTAATCCCTGCTTTTTATGTACCTGTGAATTTGTGATTTGCGAAAACATTGTGAAAAAAGAAGAAATTGCTTCTGACAAGCAATGTCTTCTTTTTCCACATTATTTTCTACCCTACTGAATGGTTATTTTTCAATTTAAATTCACTTTAAAATATGATTAACAAAACCTTTGAATTTGGACAGGTCTAAAATTTTGTAAAACAGGAAAGGGTTAATCTACTAGTGACCAATATCTAGACCACTCAATAAAGGTATAGGTTATCTCGACTGCTCTAGGTTCAATTTTTATTAAAGTTATGTGTTCGACCAATCTCTTAACAGCCTTGCCATCAACTAACAAAACAAAGGAAATACTACTTCAATCTCTGCATGCTAAAATAGCCAGATAGGACAAGTTGGGTATGAGAATTCCACACTCCTGTCTTACCTTCTGTCATGGCTCCGTGATCGAGATCTATACCTGTAAAATGGACATTTACAGCCCCTACAGATTCAAACTGACTTAACCTATTGCTACATGTAAGACCAAATTCTTATTCACAGCTGACTCCTAGCCCTTTATCAATTGAAGCTTATTTCATATTCATATTCCAAATGTACAAGAACACTTTATTCTAGCACCTATGTGTGTTTTTCTCAGATTTTTTTTTCTTTTTTCTTAGATAAACTGATTCTATACAATTCTCCTTTTCTTTTTCATTGGGTCCATGGCCACTTTTAATCTTGAGTATTCATGTAATAACACCCTAGCTAGTATTTCCCTGTTCAGTACTTCAGTACTGTCACTTACAAAAGTTTCATGCATGCCTTGCTTAATCAACAGTTACTCTTGTCATACTGAACGAAAACTTGGTAAAATCAAATTAAAAACAAAGTGCTGAAAGCACTGGATACAGTAATTGTGTGTCAGTATTGATTTTCTTGAAAATAATGCTTTCAAACTTTTCTCATTCAAAGGGGAAAATCCTGTACAAAACACTGAGATCAGACTGAACTTTTATGCAGGCTGATCTTGTCTATGCTTCTTGCAAAAGCAGGAATATTTGGATTTTGAGTCTGTGTGTGACATTTCCAACAATTTCAAATATGTAGGAGGGAAAAACATTGAGCAGTGTAGACAGCCTCATATTGTAAATATAAAGTTACCTGATGGTCTACAGATACTATGAGACATTATCTATCTACAAAATGCACAGTGAAGACTTTGGTCAGGCTGTGCGGAAGCACAGGTTTGCCAGAGTCTTTGCTTTGCAGTTATTTGAAATTGTTGGAAATCTCACCCACAGGCTCATTTTGTATTACATAGCTTATGACTCAGAAACTCATAGTAGCAAATATCTTACTTGCTAAATAGTTTACTTTATTTAATCAGGGGTCATATTGACCCCAAAAATCTGATATCTTATTTTGACCTTAAGATATTTGTTCCAAGGGGGTCATTGTGACCCCATCGTGAGAAATTTCTAATTAAGATGCATCAGATATACTATCTAAAATTTCACTTATTAATTGCTTTTGCCATATCTTTAAAAAGGTCATTAATTTTGACTCTTGAACCTTTTAAATTCTTACTTGTGATGAGCTCTTTCTTAACTTTTGACCCCTTTGAATTTCGTTTTGACCCCCTGAATAAAACGGTTTAACGGGTCAATGAATTCCAAATTTCAAACACTAGCAAAAATTTAATGCTTTGAAACAAAGTCCTTTTAGCAAAAGTATTACAAGCAGAAAAATTCAAGAGATTACCTTCTGTCATAGCTTCGGGACCTTGATCTTCTTCTGCAATGACATGAAACAAAATTGGTTTGTAAAACACAAGTAACAGCTTTTTCTAGAACTAGACAGATGACCTGTTTTATGGCATCACACAACTGAAGCAACCAACCATGAATTCCTGTTTTTTTCTACTAAGTAGCATAAAAATGTTCAGTTCGGTTTAGGTTGATGAAGTCCCATTAAAAGTATGATAAGAAATGCTGAAATATAGTTGCTCTAGTGATTGAGAATACAAGCTTCAAGCAATTATCTTCAAAAACAGCTTATGAGACAGCCAAGCCTAAAATTTGTCATTTGTCAGGCAACCAACATCTGGACCTTCTACAGTCCCAACTAAAAGGGGTAATGACATCAACTGGGATTTTTTGTTCCAAATTATCAGAACTATTGACAATAATAGAGGCAAAGCAATGATGCGCATGACTATGAAGATTAGACTATACCTTTCAAAGAAAGTTCTTTGACCCTGTTTAAGAGTATGATTTTTCTGAATTCATGTAAAATCATCAATCAATTTTGATTGATTTGTCAACAGTAATTGTAATGTAAGAATTTGTATTGTGACTAATTACAGGGCAGAGTTTCTAGATAGAGACCTCAACATCAAATTATCGAAAAACTGACTTTATTATTCAGCAAGTGCAGTTTCAGATTCACTGGACAGCCCTGATAGCTCTCCATTATGTTGTGTTTGAAATGCCACTACTAGATTGCTTTTGAAACTAAACATCTAGGAACATGACTGTAATGAAAACATGTCAAGCATGCAGAGGCACAATGTCATAAAAGTAATTGGTTGCCACAAGGCAAGCAGTTGCAATTGACTTAGTAGTTTCCAGACAATCTCATACCTCTGGCACAGCTATAACTTACAGCATTATGTATAGAGCCAGATCAGTATGACCCTGGATAACAACACTTATCCAAGACGTTGAAAATCATAATGATATTTGGTATATTTCTATCCAACTGCCACTTCAAATACGACTTATGTCTCCAGGTCATGTTTGCTTCTATGGGACAAGTTTGTTCTTAATCTACATCTTTGTTACCAATCTTTAGTCAAAATGTAATTTGGTTTTAATACAGTGTAAAGGTACATTAACTTAATCTTATTAGTGTGTGGCTTTACCCACAAAGATATTTTTGTCTAAGTTAAAAAATCTGCATATAAATCAAATGTCAAAGAACTTTTGTGAAGAGAATAGATGAGAGCTACCCCCAAAATTCTATTCGGGGCTCATGTTTGACCCTATCAATAGGGTTTTGACCCAAGAAGTATGAAAATATCCCATTTTGACATTCAAAATATTCAGTTGAGGCAGGGGTTGACACTCCTGAGATTAAGGAGTCAATTGGACTCCTAAAACATGAAATCAAGGAGTCCAAGCTCAAAATTAGGAGTCCTAATTTTCATAATGGGAGAACATTGTTAAAAAGAAGAAATTGCTTGTTATAAGCAATTTCTTCTTTTTCCACAATGTTATTCCAAAGAAGGGTGGTTCTTTTTTCTCAAAATACTACAAGATGTTTTCTTCAACAACTTTTGCAGTGAAAAGATCTACAAGTTTGGTGAGTGTTAGAAAGGGCACTGCTCTGTGCATTTGTTTTTTCAATATATTGTCATATGACCCTTGGAGTCCATCAGACTCCTTACTTGCAAATGGAAGGAGTCCAACTGGTAAACAAAGAGTCTTGGACTCCCGGACTCCCCTTAGTGATGAACCCTGTGAGGGGTCAATATATGGATCATTTTTACTCATAGACGTATCAGATAAATGTTCAAAATTGTTGAATTGAACTGTTTCCATCATTTCCTTCATTTCTGTAAAAGGGATCTATAGAAATGAACCAACATAAACAAATGACACTTTATTGATTGCACTGATTAATTTATATTTATAATTTTCTCCATTTGACTCTTTTTTGAACTAGTTTTGACCACCAGGATTTAATGCACAAGGGGTCAATACTTCTAAAATTTGAAGGCTAACACAAGCCCTGTCTACATTAGCTAAAAGTGTATCATACCTGGGACTGCGACTTCTAGATCTGTATGACCTACGACTGTATCTGTCTCTATCCTCATAACGGTCGTCATATCTACCTCTGTATGGCCTATCTTTAGTTTTCATCTGATTTGGCGCTGAAATAGACATTTATTTTTGAGCAAGATTTCAAAAGAAGTTGTATATAATTTCAGAATTCTAGAGTGCTGAGCATGAAAATTAATTTTAAAAAAGTTAAGTATTTGAAAGTGTTTTCAGAGCTTCAGATTGACAGTGGGCCCGGGTCATTTCTCACATGATGACCCACAACTTTCCAACAGTTGGGGTCCTGTGACCCTGTCCTGCTTGGATATGAAACATTTTTACCATAATGAAAATATGCTTTGGCCCATCATTTCAGGAAATGACCCACAACTTTTTACCTCATGGGTCAATTGGACCCATCAGTCTTGAAAAGAATCTGAAGCCCTGGTGTTTTCATGAGTTTCATGTACAATTGATTGATTCATTAAAAGGAGTATGACGCCACTTTCAACATTTTTTCAGTTACATTAAGCGCCTGGAGTACCTTACAATGGTTTCCTCTCATCAGTACAACCACCACATCTTTTCCTAGCCTCCAGCTGCTATCTCACATAGGTCTACGATTATCAACCCATTGGTGAGAGACAAATAGTCCGAAAGAATGAATGCCGCCATCGGGGACCTCTAGATTGACAGCCCGACGTGCTACCAACTGCCCTTTGATGGCGGCCAGTTTCAAGTATGAAGAGACATTTCTAGCACTCCTTCATTTAGTAAGTTGGAAGTCTGTAAGACTCCTTTCTAACTAAACTTTAAAAGTCAATTTATTTGTTTGAAAGGAATTTAACATCCCTTTCAACAATATTTCAGTCACATGATCGAGGTTGCTTGAGCACCTGAGGATTCCTGGGTAATTCTCACACTAGTGCTACCATTACCTTTCCTAGCCTGTAGCTGCTTTCTCACAAAGGTTTGCAAAAAATCTCTGCTCTCTATTCAAAATCACAATATACAGTACATATTGCTAGAGCAACCACCTCTATTAAGCAACCACTTGTATCAAGCACCTAACTTAAAAAGTCTAACTTTAAAAAAAATCTTTGGAAAAGTGGACATTCTACAACTGAAAATTGTTTCCAATCGAATCTTATGAAACCCATTAGAATTGTCTGAGGGACGATTTTCATGGGTTCAAACATCAGAGAATTAAGTAAGAATTACGCCACAAACTATAAATTGTTGATTTTCTACCAAAACCTCGTAACTACAGCTTTAAACAAACTGTAGTTACGAGATTTAAGCAGAACACCGACAAAATACTGAATTACGCTGAAATCTATAAATGCTGTCAGAATAACAAGTCTTAATTATCATGAAATAATGTATTAAGCCACGATTCCAATATGGGACCACTTTTTTGTGTTTCCCCAAACAAAATGGTTGTTTAACACATGCTTTTACTGTGCATGTATGTACTTACTTTTCCTATCTCCTCTAGCGAACTCAATCTCCAACTCACGACCATAGAATCGGGTCCTATCCAGGTGATATAGTGCATCGTCTGCATCTCGGGGATCTTCAAACGTGACCAGTGGTTAAGGATTTTCACAACTCTTTCATAAATCATGACATTTGACCCTTTCCCTTGGCAGACATTTGATATGATCAGGGTCGTGAATTTATTATGCCCAACTTTTCTATCCACAGACCAGTGCATTTTTTCAAGCCTACTTGTCAGTGGAAAAGTAAATATCAGCCCAAAACTTTGTTAAAGTTTGTATCTCAGGGTTATAAAAAAAAAAACAGTGTTCCAACATTTCCTTCTTCAATAATAATGTATTCTTTTTTCTTGATTTTGATGCTGGAAAAATAGACAAACATTTTTTACTTGTCCAAGGGCAAGTGATGAAAATGCACCCAGAATCAAAGGAAGACTAAAATGTAAATGACCTGTTCTACATTCCAAATATAGAACTCGAGATCATTAAAAAGTCCCTATTTTCATTTCAAATGAAAGAATTGACAAAACACAAGGGAAAGGGTGTGCTACAAATGCATCATAAAACAAATTCAACTGAAAGATGAAAATATTCATAAACTCTTAGAAAAAAAGTTCTCTTACATCTCAAATGAAATATTAACTCATCTTTACTTTCAATTTTGATTTATATCTCAATAAAATGAGTAAAAAGAATGTAAATACCTAGTGTTACTTTGCTTTCAGACAAATTATGTGTATATTTTTTTTATTATTTTATTTTTCTTATATAAATTATGAACTGTTTAAATTCAAACATGTATCAAGATATACAGCAATATCTGGACCTGTAAAACGCTGCTTTTCGTTTCTTGCTCAGATGACTCGCTGTATTTCTGTACCAACTTTTTCGCTTTAAACTTTGATCTAATCTTTTATCTGTCTTGGTTTGCTGTATAATCATCCAAACCAACTTGCAATACAAACTGAGCTTGATCTTTCAAAAGACTACTTTCTCCAAGCTCTTATCATGCGTGTTTATCTGTCCTTGAAATTCGACTTGTCCTTGTTCTGTATGTCGAAAAATCTTGGCTCTCACGACGCGTTTTCTGTACTTGCTTGACTTGAAAAACTTTGACTTGAACCAGAAAAGCTTTGCCTTGACTTTCTTTAGATACAGTAGGCTTGAAACCTTGAACTTTATAACCATATCGATCTTTTCCTTTGACTGTACTTGAGCCTTGTCTTTAAACGAAGACTTGCAAGCAAACTTTTATCTGTGACTTTTATAACTCTATGAAAGAGAATTAAATAAAACATCAATTACAAATGTAAACATAATCATAAACCGATCCGATTAATTCAAATTTCTATATATCATGAGATTTTAATCAAGAATGATAGGTTTGTTTTTCTCTTTCACTAATGAAACATAATAAAATTTCATAATTTGTGAAGAGCTTGTAAATTGAGCAACTCAATTTAGTCCAGATAATAAAAACTCAAGGTACTTAGCTTCCTTGTCTTTGAAGGCAATTTCATTTCATCAAGAACCTTATTGAAGTTAACAAGTATTTATAACATAATAATCAGAGATGTTTACTTTTTCCCCTTTTTTAAACAATATAGGTTTTAACTTCATGTGTCCATTCATGACCGATAAGTGATGGTTATACACTGTGTCATTGCTATTCATTACTACGATATATATTCTATCCAATACTGGACCAATAGAATATTAAATGTTTACTTTTCTAGCCAAAGAATACCCTAAGAAAATACACCCAACTTAAGGCAGATATTCACTTAGCTAGAATTACATTCTCATTAATTTGTAAAAACACTCTAAAGGTTTAGAGGACCATTCTACAGATAAAATCGGTACAGTCTCCTGAAAACATATTGAAATGAAGGATATTGTATATATGCAAAACCACGAGGTCTCCTTGTGTAGTAATCAACTGGTACATATACATCTGATAAAGGGCCATATTTACCAAACATGGATCTCAGCTCATCAGCCCTAGCCATGAAAAAATAAACAACTGAAATTTCCACATCAAATATTCTTAGATTATGCAGTGGTGGTTATTTAATGTTATAGTTAGTATTGAAGCAGTATATATCAAGGTAATTAATCTAAACAATTTCTTCATCTATAAGCACGTATCTTAACACGCACTTGCATTTGAAAAACTTTTCAATATTGGGTTCTGCACGACAAATATTCATAGGACATTTAGCAAAATATGCAAAAAATGGAGAATGGGCTAACCAAGAACAGTCCCACCGCATAAGTAGTCAAACTTTGGTGGCAATCAAACCTTGAAACTAAACAGTATTGTCTAAGACATCATATTTGTGTTTACTGTTGGTTACTATCTCTTGTCTAGTAGCTACAGTTGGTTAGGCAGAAGACTTCCAATCTGGAAGTCGTGGGTTCGATCCCCGGTGGCGGCAAATATCCTTTCCGACGTTTGTCTTTCACCAATGGGTAGATAATCGTAAACCTATGTGAAATAGCAGTCGGAGGCTAGGAAAGGATGTAATGGTAGTACTGGCGTGAGAAATACCAGGAATCCATTGTTAGGTGCTCCGGCCGCCGCGATATAACTGAAATAATGTTGAAAGCGGCGTAAAACCCCATTCAATCAATCTTGTCTAGTAGCTTAATACATAGCTGATGAGGGCTGGAGGGTGATATCAGCCCGTAACCTTGATATCCAGGGTTTGACACCAACTACTTTTTAACACAGGCCTGAAGGACCACTTAGCCTAAATCTTACAGATCCTTCCTGATTACAACAGGTCCTCCAAGAAAACTACCGATATTATTTAGCAATCTATAGGTAAATTGATATAGGGAAAAGAAGAAATTGCTTGTCACAAGCAATTTCTTCTTTTTCCTCAATTATTTCCATAGAATGATAAACATATTATTATTGGAAAGGCAGCTGAAGACAAAAAATAAGTAGACAGATTGTAAATGAAATGGCCAATAATTACAGGCCTAAAGGACCTGTAGAGTGGTAACTTTTACCAGTCCTCCTTAAAATCCACGGGTCTTGGGTCTGAGGACTGGTGTTTGTGTCAATCACTGATATCAGCCTGATAGCTTTATCACTCTCTGGCCCTAATCAGTCATGTTCTGAAAAAACTCAAAATGGAATTTCTTTAAATGAAAATATTTACATGACTCTGTTATTGACTTGGTCAAATATCACTCATGAAGTAACAAGTTATGCAAGGTGTCATGTTATTGACATAAGCCAGAGAAAAAGACTAACAGGAGCCCAGTTGCCCATCGCCCTTGATTTTAGACCAGGCAATTAGATTTCAAGAGAAAATGCCCATGTCCTTTATGATTGATTTTGCATTTCTGCAGTCTGTCTTTATAAGTTAAATCTGTTAGTCATTTTCCTTGAAAGCAATGTTTTCGACAGTCTGCCCGGATATTGGAAAGGTTTTATGGATGGATTCAATAAGAATATCTTTGGAACCAGAATTTAGAAGATAGCTTTTAGCTACACAACAACTAAATTGATCAAAAAATTATTTAAACAAAACATGACTTTGTGAAATATATCTTTTTATTCCTTTGTGCTGAATATATGCTTTTCTTTTTGATTTTGAGAAAAACAAAACCCACGAGGTCAGGAAAATTTCTAAAATGGCTACCAAGGAAGTCAATCGTCGTTCTGACGCCAAGGCACATATTTAGGCCTACATTCAATCATCACATTTGATTCTTTTATTACCAAGTTACCTAGTGTTTTCTGGTACATTTCTCACATAAAGCGAGGAATTTGGAGGACGAGAATATCGAGACATTTTGCCAGAGTACGCCATCGGGAATCTACTCGTTTGCACTTGCGCAGTGACGTCACAAAAATAGACTAAAACTTTAATGGTTCCTGAACTAGGCTGGAAAGCCTATCCATTATGCCACCCTCTTTTGTATTAGGAAAGGCAGAGACTCAGACATTGATCTAGGAAAGGCTTGCTGTTCTTTAGCAGGACGTGCAAGTTTACTTACGCGGACAAGAGGAACACGAGGGCGTGAGACACTCTACAAACCATCAAATTTCGGGTGGGTCTAAAACGCAGACAATATAGAATAATATAGTAACGCAGGCAATATATAACAAAGGGGGATATTGGACTGGGTTCTAAAACGCAGACAATATAGACAAAGAAGGATTTTATCCTTACGCAGACGATATAGACGAAGAGGTAGTAATATATTTTAACAGGTGAATGGTTATAATCACTAGGTTTTAATTATTGTTTTTGTCCTGTTTTTTAGTCATTATGACTAGATTGAAGTTATTAGCGAAAATCATTTTTTTAACTTTTCAACAATGTATGATGATTTCCTTATAAAATTAAGGTTATATTATTTAAAAAAAAGTTTGAATCTGAGTCGCCAAGCAAGAAATAGATATGTTGTTTGATAAGGTCTACTTCATGGCTGATGATACGAAATTTAAACGAATAATAACTCCTCGCGGGACAGTGCAATTCTTTCAAAATGAATAAAGCAATGCTGCAACAGTTATAAACATTGATGCGACTCAAAATAATCATATATAAAATTAAAAATGAATAAAAATGGTGTTTTTCAAATGGACCGTAGATTCGAGGGCGGCCTAAATAATACATAACAACAGCTAAGTTGTTTTGGCTATGATCGCAAGTTAGGATATCCATTGATTGCCGTTTTCATCTTTTTTTTGTAAATATCACGTGTATCAGATAGGATAGAACACACTACATGATGAACTTGGATTGATCATGCGCCCCTGGACGACCGAAATAGCTTTTTAATAATGTACAACTTATTAAGCTGGCCGAGATTGCGTTGGTATTGGCTCCCGCCGCCGACATTGACCGATTGATCACGCATTTTTTCTCCTATTCTTTGAACATATAATCAAAGTACTGAAAGTACTGATAAGTTGGAATGCGTTCAAGAGACGGTGACCTCAAGCCACTAACGAAGCTGACGCCGTCTGCCCACCACAGGTGATCATGTCTTTTGACGGACGTATATAAATCAATGTATTTCAACAACGAGAGGCGCTTAAACCCCTGAATCGCTATACAGTACTGAAACTGATGAACGAAAACTGATAACAAGAGGTCCAGAATGGCCCTTATCCGCTCTCCTGAATTCGATTGGTCCAGTGGATCGCATCAAAGTAACTTTCTGGCATAGTTTCATTCAAATATTGTCTAATTGTTGAAGAGAAGATATTATTCGAAGAATAAACAGAGATGATAGGCCGTACCCACCCATTCATAACAAATTAGCCATGCCCTGCAAAACCATATTAATGGGCTTATCAAAATTTTTCCAACACATTTTTGAAGAGGGTCATCAAATATACATTCTGGTAAAGTTTTAATGAAATCGGCCTAGTGATTCAGGAGGAGATGTCATTCAAAGTTTTCTGGCTCAAAATAAGGCCCGCCATGCGAAAATACACCGAAAGTACCCAAAGTGGTAAAGTTTCATTGAAATCGATCCAGTGGTTCAGGAGGAGATTTCGTTCAATGATTTCGGGCTCGTAATAAAAACCCCTCCCTTCCACGCTCATATTTTTGGGCCAATCAAACTTTCGCGAACAATTTCTGAAATGGGTCACTTTCTCGGTAAGTTTAATTGAAATCAGCCCAGTGGTTCAGGAGGAGATGTCGTTCAAAGGTTTCAGACTAAAAAAAAAACGCCCTGTCACGCTCATATTTATTTGCAAATCTAAATATCGCGAACAATTTTTTTAAAAAGGGTCACCCAAGGAAAATTCTGGTAAAGTTTTATTGAAATCGGTGCAGTGGTTCTGGAGGAGATGTCGATCAAAGATTTAGGGCTCAAAATAAGTCCCTCCCTTCCACGGTCTTACTTTTGAGCCAATCAAAATTTCGCGATTTTTTTTTTCTTTTTTTTTTTGCAAAGGGTCACCTAACGAATTTTCTAGAAAAGTTTAATTGACATCGGCTCAGTGGTTCAGGAGGAGATGTCGTTCAAATGTTTCAGGCTCAAAATAAGCCCAGCCCTGCCACGCTAATATTTATTTGCCAATCTAAATAGCGCGATTTTTTTTTTAAAAAGGTCCAGCCCACGAAAATTCTAGTAAAGTTTCATTGAAATCGGCCCAGTGGTTCAGGAGGAGATGTCGTTCAAAGGGTTCGAGCTCAAAATAAGCCTCGCCCTACCCTACCCAAATTTATGGGCCAATCAGAATTTAGCGAAAAATTTGTGAAGAGGGTCACCCACGAAACACTTACGCAAAATTTCGTTGAAATTAGCCTAGCGGTTTAGGAGAAGAATATGTTTTAAGAAAGTTGACGACACACGACGCACGACGGAGTCGGTGTGATCCTAAAAGCTCCCCTTGAGCACGTTGTGCTCAGGTAAGCTTAAAAGGAAGAAAATGATACGGACCATACATGCGACTAATGGACGCACAGGCGGACACTTACACACTCAAAACAGTTTCTATGTTATTTTTCAGCATTTGAGTTATAAATTTCATTTTCACTTAGAATTGTCGCAAAGTGGACAACAACTAGTGCTGTGTCCTTGATTAAAAGGGAAGTCTTTTACTTCACGAGTTGTAATCTCAAGACAATTTTTGGATGAAGTTCAATTGTGCCTTCGACCTTCATGACTCCAAAATTGGGTACTGTCTTGTGCCATTGATAACATTAGTATCGAGTTTTATGATTTGGGTCAATCGGTTGTTCAGTTAGAGTGGAAACTGTTAGCAGTTAAAGTCTACCAATGATCCCGAAACAATAGGGCATTTCTTTGGGTCATGGGCAATATTTGTGTAGTTTCGTTATTGTAGGTCATTTGCTTCTCCGTTTAGCTAGCGGAAAACAAACGGTCAATGGACTGACAGACAGACACGATGAAATCAATATATGCTCCTCTACTTCTGAGTAGAGGGAACAGTTAATAACATCGTGACATTGACAAGGTGAACGATTTTGGATTTGATCTAGGAATGATGTTGAATGAGTGAGCGGAGCGAGTTTTGAGTGAAATTTAAAGGAGGGAATCCAATGTCGCTTATTTTGTTCATCCTGAACAAAATTAGCGATATGTAAAACCTCCCTTTAATAAAAAAAATGCTTAAAAGTTCCATCAATAGCTTTTTCTATTGCGTTAAGAACCAATCAGACGCTTCAAATTTCAATAATGTCAGTTAAATCACGATTTGGTTCTTACTTTATTCATTTTGAATGAACATGTTGATCTAATTTTTTCTTAGTAATTTTGAGCGTTTTTGAATGGTTTGGGTGAGTGTTTGGAATGAATGAATGGAGCGCTGAGTGAGCGATTAAGTATGTTTTTGATTGAGATGAATGTCAATTTCACGATGTAACTAACTGTAAGGTGGCGCTCTTAATAAAACATTCATGTAGATAACTGCAATATAAAGGAAAACAAACGACAATATGTTGCAAAAATATTTATCAACTTTAAAAGTGTAGCATCCCTCCAACAAAAACTGAAGATTTTATTTCGTAACTGTAGACAGAAATGTACAATATAACAATTTGTCAAAAGTTAAATGTGTAATAAATTCGTTCAGAAAGAGAAACTATACCTCTAAAAGATGCCATAACATAATTCTTCGAAAACAGGAGCGACATTACGAAATAAGCAGATCACGTGATTGGCCTGTGCTATTGCCACAATACTGAGAAAAGAGATCGCGACATTACCAAAGAAGCAGATCACGTGATTGTATATATCTGACCTTATTTGCCTTATCACATGATTTCCAAATATAGTAATGCAAACATGTGATACTAGTAAATGCTTACGCAACTTTCAATAAATATCGTTTAAAACATAAATAAGCGTGTTTATAATATACATGAAGTGATAGTTGTGTAATTGTACGGCATTATTACTATTTTGATGCTGTAAACTGTATGTCTATGTCAAATTGAGATACACAAAATAGGTCGAAGAGTAATCACATCCAGTTCACGTGATATGTGTTCTCAAAAAACCCGAAATGAAATTATCTTGTGTTCATTTTGCGGTTTTGTTAAATCTAAGTTGGAATTGCTCCGCATTCCAACTTAAAAACTGAAGTAACTCATTACTGTATTTTCGATAATTATCCTCGTAACAAACTGGCACGTGTCACATATCGTAAATCAACCTGTGGCACAAATTTATACAATAGCCAGCTTCGTTAAAATCGACTGTGATTGAAGTCCTTTCAGGCGGACGTCAATTTTGAACATTCTAAAACACGGTAAAGATCCATAAGTTTAAGTGGGTAATCAAAGGTCAATTTATCTCTACTTGTATGGAAAAATTGACCAACGATCACTTGTACATAGTAGTGAGCATGTATTTTAAAGTTATACATCGTCGGAAAAATGAGATAAGTCCTATAATCAGTGGCTTAGATACACGCTCCATTATGAACTGTTGTGGTCAAATAACCCCAGGAAGACTTCACGAGGATAGAAGTATTCTTTTTTGGAGACTTTATGAATATGATATTGTCATTCTTCCCGTGTAAAGTAAGGCCGCAACGCATAATAGTATCAATACGATTCCTACATGCGTATTTTTCTTTAAATCATCAATTGATGGACTGTCATAACAACATAACTACAGCATATTTTTTTCAAATTGTAGCTTCGAGGTTGAGACCATACACCAAGCACCTAAACGATGAAAAACTATGCATTTTACCTTTTGTCCCATGTTGCCCTAATTTTAATTCTCATTTGTTTGTATCAAGATAAAAATTTGCAGTAACGTACTTACGACATTCTTGCTCAATATTCAACATTGAAAAAATGGATTTTAACTTGTCAGTCTTGCCCATAAAGTTTTTAGAATGCATGAATAGTGTAAACAGTCTCCAACGCGTCACTGATTTAGTCGTTTGAAAAATATATTAACAGTACTTAGACATGAGCAATTGTTGTTTTTTATTAACTCGATTTTAATTATAGCCATCATGCTAGTCCTTCGTAATAACTTTTAAACCGAGAAAGGGATGGAAAATGGCCACCAGTAAATGAGAATGATCAAACGCACAAAAATGGTTAAAACACTCTAAATGGAAGATGAAAATCATTAATACTTGCATTGTTGATTTATTCGAGTGTATCTGATGATTGTCGTGTGCCAATAGTGGCACGAGAAGATACAACAACATAATCAACAAAAGGTGAGAAATAGATAACGTAAGTCAACATACTTTATTTTACAACATTTTTACCTAAACTAAAGCGAGGCAGGTACAGGTGACAACTTCGCTGATCATCGAAAACTGCTTTTCCCTTATCCTTTTTAGATGGCTTATTTCCCTTTTTTCATTGAAAATATATCCACAAGTACAATCATTCTTTTTAATAGGGAGAAATGTATGGTAGACTACCGTAAAAAACGCCTTATGCTAGGATGTTTTACATGGACGCATGTTAGTACAACATGCATTTTGGTCGTCGTTAAACGTCGTAATTACGGCCATTTTAAAACAAAGCACACAACATAAACGTATATTCAGAGTCCCTATTAAAATTTATCTAACATGACATTTTTGTTCATTCAAGAGCGATTAACTTCAAAACTTCGACTTTATCTTTATTGTAAGTTACCGTGATAAAATATAAAAACTTCGAGGCGTTAATATACAGTCATTGCTTCTTTATATCCCTGCTTGGCAGACCTGACCGAGGTTTTCTTCACAATTCTGTAATATTCAGTTTTAATTTCTATTGAAAATAAAAGTATGTTATATGTTCAAAATAAGTTTTAATTCTTCGTCAGTATTGTCGGAAATACGCGTTGTATTGCAGCAAAATTATAACAAGTGATTAATCAATTTTTCCACTAATAAAATGAATATAGTTTTATAACACATCTTATTTTACGCTGTAACCAAAACAATTTTTTTAATTATAATTTCTTTCTTTTTCGAATTGGTGAAATATTTTGGTCTTGGCTGCAATCGAGCAACATGAAATTCCAGAATCTGATCTTCTTGATCAAGTGATTAAATTGATGAATACTTCATATCAAGTAATGCTATACTGAGTTGGTTAGAAACCCTAAAACAGTGTAGTTTAAAACAAAAATATTGTTCTTAAATCAATATTGGAGATACCTATTCATTTGATTACTTACTCTTTTTTTATTTTTTTATTTTATATGCTCATGATTTAGTGTATACACAATACTAAAGTACTAATTAAAAAGAACACTATCAAAGAGCAAGATAAATTCTATTACTATCATGATTAAGTGAACATTACCTGTCATTATATAGGTATAAACTGCTCTTTGTCGAAAATACAAACTCCGACATTGTTTTAATAAGGGGCGCAGGTGTTGCGAGTTTGTGACGCGCAATTTTGTAGGTTTGTAAGGAAATCTCAAATCTATCAGATACAAGTCCGTCATCTTGTCGAATCAAGGGTTACGAACGTTCCACTTATCTTGGTAATCGAGAAGAAGCTATCGATTCGATGACCCCTTGACTCGTGAAGATGCAAGTCCGTATTCATTTATGACCATCTGGAAGTCAACTTCTGAGAACAGAAGAATTGAAGACTGTTTTAAACCGCATTTAATTCCATTCTGAGTTGATCCCCAAAGATAAACAGTGCTTATAAATACATTATTGCATGATATGTACGTTTTGTGGTCTTTATAGGCATACTGTAACGAACGAAACCCGGGCGTTAACGGGAGAAAGCGTGGATTAATAAGGAATTTCACGTGCCGTTAACGCCCGGCTTTTTTACTTAAATACCCTCTGGCGGACTGGGCCTATATATACTTTATCAGTTTCTAGCTCTTACATAACTGTAGAGCATATATAAAGACGTTGATCTTCTTCTTGCGTTAAATTTTGTGACGTAATAAATTTACTAAGCACCGCCGGCCAGTATAAACAAAAGTGGCAGCCGGTAATGCACAACGCAATTTTCCGGCACATTCTTGGATTTGGAGGCCAAAAGGCTCATCATTTGATAACACATATATATGGTTAACGTCCACTATCTGACACGGATTCGTGAGCTTCATATACTATCTAGGTGGAGTAATTTTGTTCATTTTCTAATGATACCACAGATCCGAGGGTGACAACCTACGTCGTCATAGTAAACAAGCCTTTTTTTTAAAGAAAATAAGAATCAGTCCTGCTTGAAGAATTGCTTAGCGCTTGAGAGCGCTTAAGAAATGTTACTACGTTTTCATTATCAACAAATTTGCTTAAATATCTATAACTGCTGTTTTCACCAATTAAAATTGTTACATTCAGTATTTTACATTAAATTACTCTTCAGTTTATTTTTGAGCTTCCTTGAAAAGCCGAGTAGAATTTTCGGGTATTTATTAATAGGGGCAAACTTAAGGCCGGTCTATAGAAATAAGCTGTATACCAGTAGTTGGCTAATTACACTTTACATTTGTGATCCGTTATGCGAAAAGGGGCCATCCGGGTAGTGCGTAAAATATCGATCCAACTAAGACTACGTGAACTGCACATACTGACAAGGGTAGAAACGTTCCGCTCTTGTCTAATTTTGTGAATCGAGAATGATCATTCCTTTTTAAAGTGAAATATTTTTTGAAATGCAGCCTCTGGTTGACCTGTTCTGAAGTAAATGATTTTTTTCAAATATTCATTTCAAGATGTACCATGATGGTCCTTATTCGCATGACGAGCCACATTTTTTCTAATGCGGTTAGCATTCGATAAGATCTGTAACATCTATAAGGACCGTAGAAACTGTAACACCTTCTGTCATATAGCGTAACGAAAACATTTCTTAATCTCTTTTGATTTTCTCAAATAAGTATAAAATAAAAGCTGGTTCATTTAGTAGTGCAATGGTGACGATTGCTTAATCTCTGTGCATTTTTTCCCAAATAGAAAATAAGATATTGAAGCTTTCAGTTCCTTATCTTTGTTAATAGGGACATGTATGTTTTATTTTGCTGCATAAACATTGAATTTGATTATTCCCCATAACGTACTTAATGCAACTTCAGAGAAAGAAAATCACAATTAAGAAAGAATGATGGCGTGTACTTCTTTGTGATTTTCTTAAGATAACTGACACAGAAAATGCATTTGACAAAGCTTCAGGATTGCTTTCGTTAAGCAGTCAGACACTTTAATAGTAATATTATTATTTTATTTTTTCAACCCAAAACCTTAACATGATTTTGTTCAGAAACACATGTTGTAACAGCTCTCGGGGTTGGATATTATCTTCGTCTGCTAGCAAAACAGGTTCCTGTAAATTTGACCCGTTTTAGAACTTTACAGTGTCACAAGTAGTTGTGATACTTTACTTTGAAACAGTATTTTGTATACAAGATGCTAATTATTGCACCAGTAATAGGAAAGTAAGATGCTTGTGCACGTATACAGTTAAAATTTTGTCTGTGAATCAAATTGTAGGTGGTTATTTTCCATGCTCTAATTGCCCTGATTTCTTTCTGTCTTTTTTTTATATCATCTTTGTGGTATTTTATAACAGCTTTACAACTTGCTTTTAATATTGGTTCGTAATAGAGTTACCTTGTCATGCAATTAAGAATTAAGTTTGGAGAAAAACGATGCAGTTTCGACATAGTATCCTTGATTGAGGTATAACTTCTCACGCTTGTCCAGTTCCAGCCCGATGCGCGCATAAAATAGCATTAAGGATCCTTCTCCGGAGTTCAAGGTCATAGAAGTAGGCAAAAGGTCAAATGGTGACCTTTTCCTATACCTCTTGAACATATGGACGGGTTTCCATAATATTTGACGTATGTGTATTTTTTTTTACTCAAGATGGTTACTATTGTATTTGGTCCCTTAACTAAAAGTCAAGGTCACATCCGGAGGTCAAATGACAAATTTTGACCTTTCTTTTATCTTTTTAATATATGGACAGGTTTTTATTATACATTAACCGATTTCTTTACAAAAAGTCTTATTCATAATTAAATCAAATAATAATGAAATAGTGTAAGGAATAGAAATAAGCATTTTAATAAATATGTCAATAGACAGAAATACAAAATTTAAGACTTTCTTAACATGTCTAATTTCAATCCAGTTGAAATTCACTTGAATTATTTTTGTATCAACTGTAACCTGTCGTATACAATTAAAGAAAATATACTACATGTATTGTTAAAGTAGGCAGAGAAATGGTCTATAACCCATTTCAGTTTTGACACCTTCTCTAACAATGAGTGAAAATCTATGCAATCCTATCAAGACTTGGTGCTGTACAGGGTACTTATATAGGGTAAACTTGACTTGAGGACTTTATATAAACTTGATAAAATATTGTTATCGCGACAGAGATTTTAGATTTAAACATTAATTATAAAACTCATTCCATTTGAAATATGGTCAGGTCCTTCAAGTCTTTAATTGTTATTAATTGTGAAAATTCGAAAGCATTATTCTGCACAGGTATGGAACAATACTCCTAAAATTGAAGTTGACCCCTATAGGTCTAGAGGCTAGGAAACATTTAAAAGGAGGGGTTGTTACGTTTATTTATGAAGTATAATTTGATTGACAATACTATTCTTTACTGCAGTTGAACAATATATTATTCAACCAATAAAAGTCAAAATATTATTTTTACATCGATGGCAAGTTTTAGGACAATCTGTATTTTCAACCGAGCATTTATGAAGAAGAGGATAACTCCAACAGGCTATTCCTGGTCTGTCTATGCAATCTGGAATACAGTAAAAGAAATAGAGGATAATCGTTTGTTGCAGTGTAAGCCTTGATCGATTTATATTCATTGAGTGAACAACAAAAGCGTGACAATATAGCTTTTGTTGTTCACGAAATGAAATATTAATCGATCTTAATCGAAAAACAAACGATTATTCTATTTCTTTATTGCAAAACTGAGACAAAATGTGAAATTTCTAGGACATAATATTTTGGTAAAGCGAGTCATTTTGCACGTGATTGCCATGTAACGTTCATTTGACGTGACATATTTCGCCCAGCATAGATGATGCAGATAGGATGAAATTCACAAAAGCAGAGTATAAGTTTTTGATATTTTCACTACTTTTACGGTGAGATTATCAAATGATAATCTACCGTTATTTCTCGACAAACCACCTAAAAGCACTAAAGAAAGAATACACATTTGCGGTTAACGCATCTCCATTTTTCCCGAGTCAAATTCTTTGTCATACTCGTGTTAAAAATGAAAAGAAATGTTGACAACTACAACTAAAAACATGGTATAATAAAAATGCAAACTATGCCAAAGGAACTTGATCAGAGATAAGATTTTAGTTCTTAACCCGGTTGTTTACCTCATTATGAGGTCTATTCAAAATCTTTGAAGTATTTGGAAAACAAGAGGACCATGATGGTCCTATTGCTCGTCTCGTTGACTGCTGGGACATAAGGAGATTAGTAGATGCTCACTTATAAGGAAATATGTATCATTTACAATGCCCTAGACTCATTTTAGGCAGTGGACCTATATTAGTTCTGCAATATTGTGGAAGTATTGATCTTTTACAGTGTTATTCTAGGTTTCCTAATGATTTTCATTAGGAAACCTTGGTTAACATTTTGAAAGATCATGAGCTCCGAAATGTAGCGCAGTGGGTCCACTACATTAGGATAAAATTATTGTTTGAAGATTTTCCAATGTATTTCCATGTAAAGTTGGATGCACAGTGGCCCAGTCAAAATATCTGACCTTAGAAGCTTGATAGGAGCAAACTTCATAATGATAGATCTAACGCTCAACAACAAATTTCTATGCTGTCTTCATTCCGGTTTCAGTGAAAGATTGCTCTCTGTAAAATGGGAAACGTACGGACCGAGCCCAAATTTAATCCCTGGCGAATGATATGAATAAACTTAGTAGCATTCCACTAGATGATGTTATATTCCAAATATGAAAGCTGTCTGTCTTGTGATTTGAGAGATGAAGATGTCTTACGCGCTTTGTGCTCAGACTAGCTAGAAACTGATGTTTAAGTAAGAAAAGAAAGTGATAAAGTAAACAAGTGATAAAGTAAACAAGTTTTCTATTACCTGAGCTTATTTCACAAGTCTGTCCCTCAAAACCATATCGACACGAGCAGTTGTAAGCTCCAAGAGTGTTGATACAGGTACCACCATTTCGACATGGATTATACAAACATTCATTATGATCATCGCCACATGTCCGCCCGACATAACCTACAGGACAATGACAATGGAATGTATCTGGCAATGGCTCACAGGATCCACCATTTTGACATGGAGAGCCACTACACAGTACCTTTGGACTGGCTGTTACTGGTAAAGTATTCATTGAGCTGTTGGTTGTCGTTAAAGTAATATTTGTTCCCGATGTAGAAGGCGGAAAAGTTGTGAATGCTGTGATCGACGTGCTAGGGGTTGTCGGCAAGGTTGTTGTTGACGTAGTTACGGTCGTTGTAGATGTAGGCACTAAATAATTTAGAAATTTTTTGAAAGCTCTGATGCTTTGTCTTCAAAACCACATAAGATTACAGTAGACTTAATGTTTAATTTGTGTAAAAAATGCCCAATCTTCCGAAAGATAATCATAGACCCTCATGGGTAATTAAACATAGGTAGCTAAATATAGACCTGTGTCGGTTTGAACTTACTTTCAAAGGTTTTAAAGAGAGTAATTTATGATATGATCAATAGTTGGATTTGTTTTGGCAAACAAATAACATTCCTTTCAGCTTTGAATCTGGTTTTTGGTGCGTTTATTCGTCAAATTGAAACATCCCAAGGTTATTTCGTAGGATTATTTAACTTAATTAATAAAATCCCTTTGATACCGCGAATCATGAAATTTATTAACTAAAGTTGAAGCTTTTGAACATAGTTCAGATGCTGTGTGATGGCATATATCCTATTTTCCTGACAGAATTAGAGTAGTAGAATTTTCTAGTGTTGACTCCATATAGGCTTTTATACCATGTGGTATTCAACAGGGAGCAATATTTGAAACCTTTTGTTTCTGGTATATGTTCATGGCATATCTGCTGTGATAGAAAAAGAATTACTTTCATTCAAATATGCTGGTGACCCCGTTTCACTTGTTAATGATATCGAATCGGTTCTATCTTCAGAGCAAGAAAGGGCTATTCAATTACTTTTTTGTTACAAGCTGTAACTTCATCCAGAATAATTAGTCATGATAATCTCAATGTATCATTAACGATAGAAGTATATATGCTACCAGTTCAATTAAATATTTTGGTCTGGTTTGAGCTCAACATTCAACTTGTGGTGAATTTGACAGGGCTCTTGTTACCAAGCCTTATATACGTCTCAAACTATTGTTTCGTTATACAGTTCTTTAATCTCGAAACTCGCAAGCTTTTGATTGCGGTTCTAATCCAGTGTCATTTCGATTACGCATACCTTTCTAGTATTCTAGCTTAAGTCGGTATTTGACAAAAAGACTAGACTAAAGACTACACAGACCAAACTTTGGTAGTAGACCGTATGTAGGAACCGTGTAATTTAAATAGCTAAATAAGTTGCCAGACCACAGGCTAATTGAGCATTTCTAAGTGAATGTTTTAAACCCACCAGTCGAGCTCATAGTCGTTTCATAGGATCAAGAGTAACTGCTCTTTGTTTCTTAATCATTTTTTGAAAGTGATTTTGGATGAAAAGATTCTGGTCGGTCTCCCTTAAAACCCTTTGGTAAGAAGCGTTTTCTTTACCAAGGTATTGTCTCCTTGAACTGATGCAACAGCAGCTAAGAGACATTGAATCAACTTTTTTTAAAAAAAAGAATGTTGTAAAACAATACCTTGTGGACATATCTTAAAATTTCTTTTAAACATCTCTTATTTTATTCGTATATATATCAATACTATGATATCGCCCCGTCCTAAAATGTTAAGTTATTTTTAAGAGAATATCCCTTTTCACTAAACTATCTTAACTAACCTTAAGAAATATATATATTCATCGCTTGTGACCATTTGCAACGTGATACGATTGTTTGGGATAATAAATTGTGTTTAATTTTGTCTTCGTTTATTTGACATCAAATCATATCTCAAATCATTTAATTGTTAATATGGCTTTCTATGCTATGCCTCTTGTATAGGATCTTATACTTCTGTATAATTCAACATTATTAGGCCTATTTTTTCTAAACATTTGAAATATAAGCTGGGCCATATTGTAATGATATTGATAGAGCACCTCTTACCCCAAACTAATATCATCATGTTTCAACAATATAAAACATACTTCTGAGTGACATTCCTAGTATTTTCTATACGGTTTGTAAATTGGAAACATTTGTACACGTCTTGAATCATCGACACGAAGAATTATATAATCCTCGCTTCCGTTGTATTAATTTTTGCATAGTTTCATTGAAAAATATGATGTACATGACTTATATTCAATTACAACAAGATGGCATAAAACGTTTTCTGTAAAATTCTCTTAACGCCATTATCACAACCTATATATCAATATTGTTCACCTGAAGCTCTTTTGTCTTTTGCACATCTACTTTTTGACTTGAAATGTGCTATTATTAGAAATGGACAATTTATCATTAAGGTTTTCACAAATTTTGACAAAGATTGGGCTACAACTGCGGCACAAGAAAATTAAACATGGCTTTCTTGATGATTTACCTTGTGATCTACTTTAAGACCGGACACGATCATTTGTTGGAAAGGATCATTTAATTAAAAAAAATGCGATAAAAATTCCGAATAATTGGCAATGACGGAGGAGTCCAAACTGTGACCTCTAGAGCAAAGAAAGGTTGGGGTTTTTTTACTAAGATTTGACCGAATCACCTACTTTTTACCTTGTGTGATTTTTTTTATCTTAACCTAGATATCAACGATGACCTTTTGACCTAAACATTTTAACGAATTTTGATAAAGATTGAACCAACTTTGTAACAGTAGAGCAAATATATGTTTTGTTCTCTGATTTTACATATTGACCTATGTTTGACCCGGTATGTCATTTTTTGAACTTGATCTAGAAATGATCATGATAGACATTCTAAATAATTTAGACCATGATTGAGCAAAATTTGAGACATCTAGAGCAGAAATTATATTTGAAATTTTGAGTCACTTTGAAACTCCGTTTTCACTGCGAATTAAAATCTCTGAAGTGTTTTTTTTAATCATACCAAAAAGGACCATTTTCGTGAAATTTGGTTGCATTCTGCAAAGTAGTTCAGGAGGAGAATATTTTTTTAAATATATATATTTTATATATAACCTACTTTTTGACAACGTTTAGACCCCGATTCAAAATCTTAAGTGTTGGGAAAAGATTTATCACATAAGGCTAACTTCTGTGGAATTTGATTGATTCTCCCAAGTAGCTAAGTAGAGAAGATTTGTTTATAATTATTTGTGGACGGACAATCAGGCAGACAGATAGGCAGATATACGGACGGATCCCGGACATTGATCACAATAGCTCACCTCGAGCACTGTGTGCTCAGGTGAGCTAAAAGCTCGTGTTACAAGTTTAAACACTTTTTTCCATGAATTTCGATAAGATTTTGATTCTGGTAAATGAATTGCGTAACTGCTTGCTCTATTGTTTCTCTCAAAAGAGTTCAAATAAAAATCTTTACACATATTGTACTTCATATATAAATCTTTCATATCGATGAAATAAGTTTTATTTCAAATATTTCTTCAACATGGTTGGTGTTTTTGTTTGTTTCTTTTGTTTTGTTTTGCTCTGTTCTTTGTTTATAGAAGATATTTCCCTACAATATTGTGTTTAAAAGTGTATGTTACGTTTTTTTTTACTTTGTCATGTCCTGTACTTTTTACTTACATATATTTTCTATTAATATTATAGATCTAGCCGTTTAATCTTAGAGTGATGGTCAAGCTCTTACTTCTTTGTTAAAGTTACTTAAATGCGCCCGCAGACCGACATGATATGGTGTCAATCATATTGTAAACGGTGATCTTGTATGACGAGTCGGCATCGAGTATGATACTCTATGGTGTTTTATTCATAATCCAGAAAAAAAACATAACAACTTACCTAATCCAGTTGGACAAGGCAATATGTCAGCTGAAATTAAAAATTAAGTCAAGTTAACTTTAATAAAGACACCAAGCCGCTCTCTCTCTCTCTCTCTCTCTCTCTCTCTCTCTCTCTCTCTCTCTCTCTCTCTCTCTCTCTCTCTCTCTTCTCTCTCTCTCTCTCTCTCTCTCTCTCTCTCTCTCTCTCTCTCTTAGAGATTTAAATTTAAATTTAAGACAAGAAGTTATTAGTTTGAGTCTGTTTTACTTATTTCCTAGATAGTTGATATCAGAGTGACCTTCCAAAACCACTTATTGAATTTAAACGTTTCCATGATTTTCATGATATCCATGGGCCTTTTTGTAAATGCACATAAATTTATGCACTCGTTCGGCTGTTGGGTACTTGAAAGCGGATAAAAAGCGTTGAAAAGTGGAAATAAGTCGTAACAATACATTTTGAGTTATGTCTTTTGAATGTTTGGTTGTTCTATTGTGGTAATTAACATACATTCTAAGTCTCAAGAAAATGCCTTTAGAAAAACCATAGACGCAACAACATTTCGACGTTTTTTGCGACACCAAAGCTTGTCCGTTTGACTTCTATGTGAACCAACCTTTTGATCAATTACAGAAAATTGCGTTTGAAAAAAGGATTTGTATGTTCTAAGATCTTAAATGCAGCTTAATACCATTCCAAAAAGTCATTTTTTTGAAAATAAAATGATTTCAAAATAAAAATTTTGTCTATCTATTTAATGTTAACATTGCGCTTTTTCCGCTTTAAACACGGGGGTGGGGGTGGTGGATGATAGAGGCTGTTGAGTATTAAGAAAATATAGACATATAGTAAAAACACGTGGTTTTAAACTTAACATTTGACAGAAGAAATGTGGATTATTCCTTATTTTGCTAATTAGCATATCGACGTTCATGCCATCTGAAACTTGAAAATCACGTGATTTGTACCGCTATTACACGCCTTTCTACCAAGTTTTCCTCGTGAAATTCCCAACGACTTTTTTAAATAATGCTTTTTGATTGGTCTAAATATTTGAATATGGGGTTCATCTAAAAACAAATTTACCAATTTCCAATTATCTGGTCAAACGGTTTCTGAACAAAGAGAGAATATATTCAGATTTGCTATTCAGGGGATGAAAAAATCTTCGACAGACAGAGTTTGATAAAAGTATTCCGTTTTATTCTAAAACGAATCACTAACATTCGATCTCCTTTGATTCGGCCTTTAAGCAAATCAGAACTTTTTGGGGTTATAGAATTCGCTGTCCCGTTTATTACAGACGCAAGGAGGTATGATAGGATAGAAGTGGACATGTAGACGGACGGACAAAATCTTTATTTTACATTAAAAAATTCTGAAAAACAAATTTCGTCATGGTATAAGATGGAAAATATGATATGACAAGAAAAAAACACGTTTTATTAATTCATTTTTGAGATTTTCGGTGAAATGTTGGTCCATATAGAAGTCAAACGGACTATACCTGGGAGTAAGTTTTATTCCCCGCAAATAGTTGGGGAATAAATTTATGATTTATATTTACCTATTGGAGTGCTCGAGTGGTAAGATACGGGGTTGAAATTTTGAAGATGTCCATCATAACATTTCAAGGCGCTGACTCCCGATATGTTTCGTACCATCAGTGCAATCTCGCACGCCTAGTATGATACCGAAACAATTAAGTAACAATATTCTACCTTTCCGTCCTTTATAGATAGATATGATTATTTGGTTAAAATATGTGTAAATGTCATGTCAATATTACAAACGGAACGTGTGTGCAAAAACCTAAAACAAATAACAATTACAGTTAAAACATCGTGAAACTGACAAGGTAAATGCTATTGGAATGGTTTTGGAATGAAATTGAATGAGTGTGTAGAGCGACTTTTGAGTGAATTGAATGGGAGGAAATCCTATACCGCAAATTTTGTTCAGGATGAACAAAATTAGCGATATTAATTATCTTCCTTAAATGAAATATGCATACAAGTTCTATAAATAATTTCATGTGTCTTCAAAAACAACTCAGTCGCTTACAATTTCAATGATGTTAATGGAATCGCGATTTTTTACTAGCTTTAATTATTTTGAATGTAGTTGTTGATGATGATCTAACGGTTTTGTCATTTTGAGCGTTTTTGAACTGTTCGAGTGCGTGTTTGGAATGAATGAATGTATGGAGCGATGAGTGAACGATTTAGAATGCTTTTGATTGGGATGAATGTCAATTTCACTCTGTTCTTAACTGTAGGTACAAAGGATAGCGCAAAATACAAGCAATTATTTTTAGTTTGGCTTATTTGACCATGTAAGGCTCGTCTTTTCAAATCGTACATGCTGTACACAAGATTTATCATGTTTTTTTACCCGATGATGATCTTTAATCACACTTCCGGTGATTCTGATTACATGACTTGTCTTTTCAACTCACCCAGAAAGAAATAAAGAGCTATGCTATTTATTTGACATTCATATCTGAAATGAGTATTTCCAAAATTGTCTGCTAGGGGAGTTTACCTGCCGTGCAAATAACGGAGGTATTCATTATATGACTGGCGCTTTTCTCCTAGTATCAAGTTTTGAAATAATTGATAAGAATCTATCCGATCACTTTCCGATAAGATGCTCTTTTTATATTAGAGAAGTAAAATAATGGATTGTCTAATTTACTTCCAACAATTGATTTGAGTGCAATAGGAACTATCCTTGGAAATTACCATATCAGTTCCGAATGAACAAGAGCCACAAGAGACGGATTATGATCCCCGAATCAGACATTGTCACAAAAAAATGTATGCAATCAATGGAAAAAGTTGGCTGTTGATTGCTTCTATAGGTTTTAGGATTTGCTAATGGGAAATGAGACGCATCAGGCGAAATTTGCAAATAGTTTATTGTCAAGGTCATCTGATCTGATGCTGAAATATGAAATTTCATCAAATTCTGGACAAAAGATCAGGACAAATGAAAGAAAAGAGTAACAAACATTTAGCCCCTCCCTTTTTCCATGATATTTTTTTTGTACGAAAATTTTGAATTGTTAATAGTAAAGGGCATCTGATTTGCTACTCAAATATGAAATTTCATTAAATTCTGAACATTAGACTAGGAGATTTTTGAGAATTTGAAAATAAAAAAAAAAGAAAAAAAACCTGAGACAGATGCATCAACGCTATATCATAGGAAGTTCACATGGTAAGTTTCATTTCATTTGGCTCAAGTGTTATTGAGAAATCGCTAGGGACGGACGGACGGAATTACGGACGGACGGAATTACGGATGGGCGGACGGACAGACGCAGTGGCTATATGCTCTCCCTTTGGGGAACATAAAAATGATAAATTAGAACGTGAAATATCATTTTGCATATTGAAAGTTCCAATCTAACGAATAAATATACTGAGCCACTTAAGAGACGTCGCAGTATTTAGATTTGCAAAGAATAGTTAAAATTAAAAGACACTTGATATTCTTTGGGCAAATAAATTCAACTTGTCTCAAAATAAAAGAAAAAGTACCACTGCCATCAAATTTTTGTTTGGTTATTTAAATGGGTTGTGCGAAGCGTTGGTACCCACGGATGGGACGAATCTGTCAGAGATACTTTGCAAAATTCTAGTGTTCCCTATTTTCGTGAGTAGGTATTGGTAGGTAACACCCCCCACCCCAAATGATTTTCAATGTCAATTTTCATTAAAAAAATCCCCAAGTTTCATTCCCAAATCAATGTAGAAATGCATCTAAAGAATTCTTTCTCTAAAATATCAAAGCCCGTTCTGGCTGATATCAGTTATTCACTTATAGCCCTATAGCCCTAGAACATTTAAATGACACAAACAGCTTGTATTGGAAACTTAGGAAAGAAACACACACGTTTCGAAGAAATTCTGGTTGTTTGACACTATCTTTGGAATTAGACTCCGAAAATGCAAGAAAAACAACCCATAAAAGCTGCCTTAACACACTTTCATCCATTCAGAGATCTTATGACCAGCTACTGCCCATGTTTGAGTAAGTTCGGTTTCGTCATACCTTTATGGTCCCAATTTCAAAACTCGACATAGACAAAGGTATCGCCGTTATTTCAATGATTGCTATCATTCGTATTTAAAATCAATTTCAGAAAAATAACCGTTCATTCAAAGTTCAAAAACGAGTCTTTTTACAAAGAGGATTTATACAAATAAAGTGTTCTAGTGCAACGTTTCTTGTGGTTCAGTATACTATGAAGCTGGCACTAACATTATATATATTCTTTTGAACTAGATACCTCATTTACTATGGTAGAACTCGATTTGGCAAATAAAAAAATCTTTTCGATAATGATAATTTATAACTCCCTGTAGCAGATGACATACCCTTGTAGTTTTACAAGTATACGCCAATTGATAAGTTCAACATATTTGTTACTATTTTCTGTAAAATTTTGAAATCTGGGACATTTCCAACAGAATTGAACAAAAGTATTACGCAACTACACATGAAATGGCTCAAACATTTATGCCATGTTTCATTGAAACAGACCAAAATCTGGAAGTCGTGGGTTCGATCCCCGGTGGCGGCAAATATCCTTTCCGACGTTTGTCTCTCACCAATGGGTAGATAATCGTAAACCTATGTGAGATAGCAGTCGGAGGCTAGGAAAGGATGTAATGGTAGTACGGGTGAAAGAAATACCAGGAATCCATTGTTAGGTGCTCCGGCCGCCGCGATATAACTGAAATAATGTTGAAAGCGGCGTTAAACTCCATTCAATCAATCAATCAATTGAAACAGACCAATGGTTTGAGATGAAAAGATTTTTGACGATTTATTAGTGAATAAGGCCCCACCCTTCCATACCTATATTTATTTCTTGAACAGCTTTGAAAGAGGATTTTACAAGGATTATTTCTACCACAATCCATTGATGGACTGTTTGGCCAAGAGATTTTTTGTTTAAGCTTTTTTTCTTTCTTATGCATTTATATTTGCTGAAATGAAAAAATGAAAAATTGCAGACCTTCAGAAATCATCTAAAAGTATTTCAAGAGTTATGTGAATCTTTTGTGTGAATTACCAGTGCGTGCTTCAACTGGCAAATAAATTTGTTGAATATTTTACAACGAAGAATAGTAGCAGGGACCAATTAATTCACCCTATCTTAAGTCATTTTCACTATCTCTATCTTCAATTTTGCTATTCAAAATTGTATTGCTGGTGTAAATCTACAAGATGTTTGCGTTTAACAAATCAGTTGACGAACTATTTAGTAAAGATGACATTTTTGCTCATTCTGATATGCACTTTTTTTTTACTAAGCTTTCCAAATTATTTTGAATATGTACTAGGTTACTCGGCAATTTGGATAGGGAGTATCGATCAACATTACATGATTTTTCACTAAAATCTCCAGGGCCCGTTTTACTAACGATCTTACGAAAAATAATCGTAAGTCAAAATCAAGAATCGTATCTGGTGTTTACATTCATTGATGGATTCTGCCTTGCAATATCTCTCTGAAATCGTCTTTAGAAGACGATTCCAATGAGATATTGCATGGCAGAATTCCATAAATAGTTACTACTGTACAAGCAACTTTAATTTTTGACTTACGCAAAAAATTATCGTAAGATGCTTAGTAAAACGGGCCCCAGTGAACTAGTGCACCGCTTGTTCAATAATCCACATATTTAATATAATTCTTAGTTAGTTATCTTTTATTAAAAAAATATAAATATTTCATATAAAAACATAAAGACATCAATGAATGATTAATGATTGAATCCTCAAAGTAAGACAAAATATATAAGATTTGTTAAGATATTTATTCCATTACCCTTCCATGGATGAGTGGCGGAAAGGTATTATTCAGAGTTTCAGTTGCTGTCGAATTTAACATTTTATTTTTTTATCTTTTTTTTTTGGGGGGGGGGTTAAATATTTTTTCTATTTATTTATTTATATATATAAATATATGAGGACCGAAATCGACCTTCTGACTCTTCGCGCACAATCTCATGAAATTCATTATAGGAATATAGACAATGAAATGACTGAAATCTTTTCCAAAAAATTTAAAGGAGGAAAACTCAAAGCCATCCAACAAGAAGAAGTAGAGAGGGAGGAAACAATTTCTCTAGAGAGATGGGAAAATACAACTGAACAGTGGCTCAAGAGATACGAAACCACATTTCGTGAAAAATATAACTCACAAAATCCATTCAATGCACAAAATCCTTTTATAAAGGACTGCAATGAAACAAGCATAGATCAGATACAGAACGAGGCGGACAATATCAAAATTCAAGACCACTAATTTCTAGGAACCAGCAGAGAGCGCAATACAAGCCAAATACTCATCAACAGAGCTATTCTGATTGGACAGACAAGCCTTTAAATAAAAAATCAAATTATACCAAAGCGCCCACTGAATTGCATACAACACAGCCATATGAAAGAGCCCCCAAGACCTACGCAGATGCTGTTCAACGAAATCAACCATATCGAAATCGAAACCGCCAATTCCCCAGGATAAATAACAGTGAGTATGTACCAAATGGAAAGTTTCAACGATATTACCAAACAAATGCACACGGCATGAACAATAACCAATCAAATAATCTCAATGAACAAAGCACAAATCCTTTTTTAGAATTCGAGATTCAGAACAGCCGAATGACATAACTGGAATAAATCAAATTAAAGTAATAAACCTTTCACACAGAGAGTTGACTAAAGGCGAAATTTCAATTCTAAGCAAAGGCCTGAAATTTACACCAACACCTACCAAAACGAATTTTATTGAATTAAAGAAAGACATCAATGAGTTCATAAGGAAAGTTAGACTAGTTGAATATTTCAGAGGAACCGAAGACAAAGATGCATCTATAGTACGAAATAATAGCGATTTTATTCCTCCAAAAGATAGAAATGAAACACTAGAAAAATTCATCAGTTATTTTGAAAACTACCCGTTGCAAACCGAGACAAAGCGCATCCGAAAAAACCTTAGTGAACAAGAGAGAAGGGCATTGAATGACTTGAAAAATGATAAATCACTCATAATTAAAGAAGCGGACAAAGGTGGTGCTGTTATTATTATGGAGCGTAATTATTACAAAACTATAGTAAGTCAAACACTTACCGGAGCAGAATATTATGAAGTGCTGCGCAAAAATCCAAAACAAGACGATAAGCAGAGATACAATAAATTACTGAAAAAACACATAATGTGTTTCACTGAAAAGGAATATGATTATCTAACACAGTTTGAAGTGAAAGAACGAAATTTCTACGGTTTGCCTAAAGTACACAAGAGTCAAACGATAACTACAAAGTGCCAACAGATTAAATCAACATATGTCAGAGTAGCAGATGTTAATGATGTGAAAATTCGACCTATAGTTGCTGGTCCATCCTGTCAAACACATCGACTAAGCAATCTAATAGATATTCTTTTGAAACCATTCACCAAACACATCAAAAGTCATATTCGCGATATACCTGATTTCCTAAACCATTACCAAAGACTGTCTCTAGAAATACATTATTAGTAACCTTTGACGTTGAATCATTATACTCGAATATTCCACACGAATTGGGCTTAGAGGCAATGAAATACTGGATCAACAGTCACCCAGAAGAACTTCACACGCGGTTTTCAGCTGTATTTGTCATTGAGGCAATAAAAATCATACTTGAGAACAACACATTTTACTTCAACGGAAAATGCATCAAACAGAAAAAGGGAACTGCAATGGGGACTAAATTTGCCCCAACGTACGCTACCCTTGTACTAGGGTACTTGGAAACAAAATTATACAACCGTATTAAAGAAGAATTCGGACCACAATTCTGCACAGAATTTATTGAAAATTGGAATAGATTTTTAGACGACGTTTTCCTTCTATAGCCTAAATCGCAACATGCTTTGAATTTGCTGAATAGAATGATGAACAACTTACACCAAGATATAAAATTCACTCAAGAGATCCATACGAAACAAATTCCATTTTTAGATGTTTTAGTTAAGATAAATGATGGGAAAATCGAAACTGACATTTATTCAAAACCAACAGACAGTAAACAATACTTATTGTTTTCTTCATGCCATCCCAAACACACCCGAATTAACATTCCGTTCTCACTAGCGCGCCGTATCTGTAGTATTGTTTCAAATGAAGAAAACAGAAAAGCAAGACTCCTTGAACTTGAAGATTGCCTCATAAAACTTCAGTACCCTGCCACGGTGATAAATGAAGGCATCAGAAGAGCAGCCTCAATACCAATACAAGATTTGAGAACTCCAAAAATTCGTACAAATGAAAATATCATAGCCTTCGTATCAACTTTCAATCGAAAGCAACCAGAGTTCTTCAATATAATTATACAACATCTACCAATCTTATACACAGACCCTCAACTACAGGAAATATTCTCCAACTTCAAAATAATCAAACGCAAACGTCAACCTGCAAATCTGAAGAAAATTCTTACAAAAGCTAAATTTGAAGATACCGAATTTATACCAACTATAAAGAAATGTGGAAGATCAAACTGTGGACTGTGCAAATACTTAATAGAAGGTCCGTCATACAAATTCAAAACTGGGAACGAATTCTTTATAAAACAGAACGGGTCATGTGACATTCAGAATGTAATATATGTCATAAAGTGCAGTGGATGCAATGAAGAATATATCGGAGAGACGGGCATAGCTCTAAGAAATAGAGTGACTGTCCATAACCAACAGATATGAGACGAAAACTTGCGTTTTTTAAGAGTGAGCCATCACCTATATTCATGTCCAACAAGCGAACGAAGATTCAAAATTTATCCGTTCTACAAGATGAATGGGAATGATCCGTTTAGCAGAAAGGCTAAAGAAGAATTTTTCATAAAGAAGTATTCACCATCACTGAATTCCAGCAGATAAACACATATTAAAGACTTTATTTTACCCATAGACAAGTTCTATTAATTGGAACATTAAAGCGACGTCAAAATTACGTCAGCTCAACCGCGACGACGTCAAAACGCTGTTACTAACGTCATTACATTCCTGAAGATCCATTTAGTGGTGAAACCGGTTGAACAATTATTTACTTCGTTTTTATTGATGTATACTACAAAATAAACACCATATAAGGCATCAACAACAGTTTCTCCTTTTTTCTCTCCTTATATATATATATATATATATATATATATATATATATATATATATATATATATATATATATATATATATAAAACGAGATAGAGGAAAATACCAACGTAATAACTTTCTAACACACCGGATCCCTAAGGATGCATGAATACTAAATATTTTGAAATAAATTTGAGATAAATTGTATTCAAACAGTGTAAGTAATTTGGATTATTGCTAAAAGCATATATAACCCTAGCGCTTTCGAAACTCAATGTTTCTTCATCAGGGGTTCAATGCGAACTGACAGTGGAAATGAAAATGCAAATGGACGACCTGATATGAACAGCTGGCGAAAGTTGCTGGTCAGACAAGTGCTTATTATCCGGGTCAAATTTGCCCTTGGTGTTTATATGTCGTTTTTGTTTAATCCAAAGGGCTGGATCGTGTTAAGGCGCCTAATCCAATAGGTCTCCCGCGATTTACGTTGTTTGTCTGACCATCTCGGGTTTGCTTCAATGCAACACAGGACAACATCGCTAAACGAGTGGCCGGCTTCGTTAAAATGTTCTGCAACTGGAGACCTATTGAATCTGCGGGGTTTCCAGTCAGATCGGTGCAGATTGATACGCTTGTTGATCTGTTGCTTTGTTTCGCCGACATATTGTTTGTGGCATACCGTACATGTCATGAGGTAAACAGCATTTAAAGTTTTGCAATTGTGTGAACCTCTTATTGCCGAAACAGCACCAAGAAGCGACTTGAAAGTATGCGTTTCGTGCATGATGTTGCACGTTTGACACCTTGGTGTTTTACACGGTCCAGAAATTCCAAGAGAGTCATTGGTTGTTGCAGTACTTACTTTTGCTCTCACCAGAACGTCTCGAAGTGACTTGGGTCTTCGGTATGCGACAACTGGTTTCTCAGGAAACAATCTGCTGAGTTTGCTGGAAGACTCAATCTTGGACCAGTGTTTGTCTATTATTGAGTTAATGTTTGGCAGGTCAGGATGGTATGTCAGAACGAACGGAATTCTATCTGATTGCTGTACAACTTTGGTACCAAACAAGAGGTCATTTCGGTTTGCATCAGCAGCTCTAGCGATCGAGGTAGATATGACCTGCTTTGGATAACCTCTGTTTTGTAAGTGCTGTAGTAGCTCTTTGGAGCGTTGTTCAAAGGTGCTATCTTGTGTACAAATTCTGCGAATCCGAAGGGCCAGGCTGTAAGGGATGTTCCTCCAACAGTGTTTAGGGTGGTAGCTAGTAGGGAGCAAGTATTGATGTTTGTCTGTTGGTTTGGAATAAAGATCAACGTGAAGTTCGTTTCCATCCAGACGTGATAAAGTGTCTAAAAAGATGTGCTGTTCATTCGAAATTTCAAAAGTAAACTTAATTGATGGATGGAAGTTGTTTGCAATAGTCTGGAATTCATTAAGTTTTTCCAGTCCGTGACACCATTTCATGTCTATGTCGTCGATAAATCTTAGCCATGAAAACGGTTGGTATGGTACTGCCATAAGTAATTTGCGTTCCAGACGACCCATGAAGAT